>JAHWXV010559568.1:0-23611 GCA_024586415.1 Phrixothrix hirtus | reverse complement strand
TATATATATATATATATATATATATATATATATATATATATATATATTCAGGTTTTGGATATCCGCATCTACAGCAATTAACATGAAAGTTTATTTAGTAAACTCAATTATCAGGTATTTAAGAATTTTCCATCATGGAAGTTGATTGTAAAATTTCACAAATAAAATTTTCTCTGCATATATTATTTTTCATTAACTCACGAAGCCACCTTTTTTATGCATGCTAAAGTAATCAGGTGCTCATAACTTCAGAGCAGGGTTACGTTGAATAATTAAAGTTGGGTGTAAAATGTTTCATAATATTTTATGTTATTGACTTCTAGTGAATGTTTATATTACCTTTAATTAACTTTATTTGTTTTAATAAACAAGACCTTATTTTAGTCTAAAGTTGTATTCTAATTTTAATAGATCAGGTTACGTTTGCATAAAAGTTCAGAAAATTGTTAATTACATTTAATTTTAAAGTCATTTTATTTTGCATTTTATGTGATTTCCAGTTCTCGTGTACTGTATTATGGAAATTTCAGCTAGGATTACTGCCTTGTGCACCAGGATCCAAAAACCAGAATATTTCTCTACAGTGTATCCAACGCGGTGCACATTCGAGCCCGGCGTAAAATTTATGTAAACGTTTTGTAAAATCATACCACGCAAGTTATGGCTTCCCACTTCTAAAGCGTTCGCTTACTTCTTTGGTTGTGATTTAAATTACTAAGTTTGACGACCTTAAGCAGGTAGCTTTCCACATACTTTGTATTCCAATTTAATAACACAACTTGTATTGTATTTATTATGAAGCGGTGATGAGTAAGTTTTCACTAGGTGTCAAAATTAGTATTTATCCACCACGACTTCTTCTAACTTCTAATTTAATGTTTTGGTGCTATTTTGACCTATAACAAGTTGTCGACACATTTAATAGCTACTGAGCTAATTTAGTATGTATTTCTGCCAAGAATATTCTACTCATTTAGCATCGAAGCAACTCCGTTTTATTAATTACGGAGTTGCGTGTTGATGACGTGTAATTCCGATAACCTTATAAGCTATACGTGACTTAAAAACTATTAATGTTATAAGAATATTGGTAAACCCAAATTAAGGGAAACCAATATACGAGTACATATACTATTAAAATAATAAGTATTGGTGGTTCACTTTCTAACCAGTTTATTCAAAAACGGCAAGGCCAATTTTTGTGTAATTTTTACAATATCAATAAATTTTGCTATTAAAATTGAGAAGTTTCGTTTTGTTATCTTAAGCCATTTCGTAAATGTTATAAATTTTTTACAAAGAAGTGCAATAAATTAGCGTGTTTCAGAATGCTTATCTTAAAAAGTTTATAACTTTGTTATTGGTGAACAAAATTTAACGAAATTGGAACAGTATACAACTCAAACCATGAAAAAGGAAGTACTTGTAGTTTCTCTATTTTTTACAAAAAAGGTAAATTCTCCGCAATCCGTTATTCATGATAGAAATTGAAAATTTCCTTTTTTATAAGATGTATTAACATTATTTGAACAAGAAAAGTTAATTGGTTTTAACAAATTATTAAAAGTTGTCTTATAATTGAAAGTGAAAGGCTTTGAAAAAGATGAAAATAACTGCTGTTGATGTGTTAATTCGTAGCTAACCGCATTGAAGGTCATTCTGAGGTAAGCAGCAAACATGTTTCTGATAAAGAATCGAATCGAAGTATTGTACTTTTTACTGTAGTTTTTAAAACGCTTTACTATAAATTGTAAAAACGCATATATATGTTATAAATAAATTTTTGTTATACATTGTATGTATAAATAGTTAGAAATAAATAATTACATGCAGGTAGAGTTTCTTAACAATTTTATTATTGTGCCGCTTCTGACTACTAGCAGTCTCTGAATTATTGAAACATATTATCCACCCACAGTGTCGCTTTGGTTTACGCTCCCATCGGGGAGTGTTTTCCGAGCGCTCTTTCGCATAAACTTTTTTATCTCTACAGGTCTTCACAATATTTCTTTTAAGTAGATCTTTTTTTCTTACGTATTAATTTCTCTACCTGTATAATGAGTAGAAAGAACAATTTGAATATCTCTTGAAATGAGCGAAATAGAGTCGTTCGCAATTATTGATTGTAATTTCCTTATTAATAACCCAATAGCATTATAATTTCTTAAAACTATATAATAATATCCATTCAATTACATGTCCAAGTATAAGCCGCTTTGGATGAACGATTTTTGTTAAATTAATTTTTGAAATTCGACATTCCTAAAAATATCAATGAAAAACACATTTTTTAAAACATATTTTACATTTACCAGCGAATGCAACTTTGAAAAATTCTGAATTCAGCTCATTTATATAAAACTTAAGTGTTATCAAAATAAACTTAGTTTGATCTAACTCGGTTTATTAATTCCTGAAAAACAAGATTTGAAAGTGAACCGCCAATACTTATTATTTTAATAGTAGTACGTACTTATAGACGTTGTTTAACATATTTATTGTCGACTTATAAGTTTTAGTAACATTCGTTAATGTAATATTCCATTGTTGATTTATATATATTTATATATCCATTTTAAGATTATATTTTATTATATATCATAATACATCGTGTACAAATTCGATCAATGATGAAAGGTGCAGTCTATACATGTCAATACTATTTAATAGTACAATTTCATATCAACACCCAAGGTTGCTAATTGGTAACTTAATTTTACTTAATGTATAAGAATTATAGGCAATTCGTAAGCGATTAACCCTTGAATGTTACGGGGGTCCTATTTAAATAAATTCCTGCGGGAGAGCACTGACGGCGGCGTTGCGGTTAGTAAATGTTTTCTGCAGTATCATTTTAATTCGTATTCTTGTTGTTGTACTACGAACAATTTTTTTCAAATTTTAGTAATAATTAACTGTACTTTATTCCATATTGTTGCTGACTTATAAATCACGCTCTTGAGATTCATTTCCACACGAAATTAAACTTTTTCCTCTTCTTTTTATTCTCATTCTCAAACTGTTGTCAGCAGTTTCTTTTGATAGATATGATTTAGTTTCTTTGGTGAACTTTTTATTTTAATTGCTTATTTTTAATACTTAATTGAAGTTTCCTTTATCGATTATTTTTTACTTGATGCTTTTTCAAATTGAAACATCTTATTGATGCCAACATGAAATACACATTAAATAAGTAAGTACAAATGATTAGAAGTAACTATAGTTTTTTATGAAAGAAGCTATAATTTTTAATTAAGAAAAGCAATATCAAATTTTTACACACATTTAAATGTTTTATATATTCGGAAATGAATTAAACCGCACTATCATGCTTTAATGAATTAGGCTGCTCTGAACGAAACATTTGCAAATACATTTTGCATGGCCTTTACGTTTCTTTTAGATTTAAGAGTTTCTTTTTTAGAAAATATTATTGTCTTTTATATTTCTCTCTTTTACGAACGTTAGTTTTAGACAAAATTTTAAATTTGCCAGTACTAAAATCTTTGCATAATATTAGCAAAACAGAAATTAATTTGTTTTAAAGTAGGCTGCTAAAAATCCTAAACACATAATTTATAATAATTGATTTGTTATCAACCCTAATGGCATAACACGAATCATATGTACAGAAAAGGCACACAAGATGAAATGATATCCGATGGAATAGTATTATAAACAGTATTATTTTGATATACAGCTAATTAATTCTAAACCAACAAATGAACGAAAACGCATCAAATATTGGTTTAATATTAAATTCAATATTTTATAGTATAATATGAAAATTTAGCTACCCTAACAGAAATTCATGTTAGTTAATATTCAATTGATTACGCATTAATTAAATAAATTAATTAACGCATACTCCGCATAAGAAAATATTATAGTTTAATTAAATAGTAAAATTTCAAATATTTTCTTAAATATTTGCAACGTAAATTAAAACCAAGTATGAAATTTTCACAAGCAAGGCGCCAGTTAGAACTACATTTCTAAAAGAATACAGGCGGATATCACTAAAGTTTAGGGCACTATAAAACTTGCAAATATTGCTAGAAGTCTTGGAAATTTTAACTAAAGGTTCAAAATTCCTAGATAGGATTGGTTACAACCAATTCGCAAAAATTCGTTGCCATGGAAACACAGCGTTATATACGAGGTGTGTCTAATAAATTCGGTGAATGGTAGAATAAAAACACAAAACAGAATGTACATAGGAAATATCTTTATTGACCTTTGAAGTAGTCATCGTCATACACAACACACTTTTGACACCGTTTGTATAGCTTCTGGAAACTGTCGCAAAACTCTTATCGTTTTCAAAAGTGCTGCCACACGTCCTTAAACCTCCTTGACGTCCGCAAATCGTGATCCCTTCAAGGTCCCTTTAAGACGAGGGAACAAAACAAGTCAAGAGGAGCAAAATCTAGAGAGTAGGGTGGGTATTTCAGAACCATCACTCCTCGCTGAGTCAGAAATTGGGGTACAATAATTCTCGTATGCAATGGTGAATTGTCGTGCCGTAACATCAATTTCCGGTTTGAATCAAGAAGAATACGGCATTCACAGTTTGGTCAGCATGGAGGAATACCTTATGGGTAAATCCCTCTTTGTAAAAAAATGCGATTAATATGGTCTTCACCTTGGATTTTTGAATGCGGCTCTTTGTTTGTCGCGGGGAAAAAGGTGAGCACCATTTCATGAACTATCTTTTCTTTTCAGGGTCGTACTGGTAACGCCAAAACTCGTCCCCTGTGACAATGGAACCCAGAACATAATGTTCTGTCGTTGCTCCATGGATTTTTGACTTACACTACCAGGAACACTATTGAAATGACTGCAGCACTACGATACGAGGCGCCTCGCACGATCCCGGACAGAGGACAGGTCCATTATGTCCATGCATGCCTACTCATGCGCGTCGTTTTATTTCGAATGTTGAATACCAATGTATTAGACCATTTACCGTATTTATTAAACACACCTCGTAGGATCAAACAGCACCGAAATCGATGTCTTTGGGTTCCAGCTTCAAAACTGCATAGGTAGACTAGACGAGTGTAAAGTAAGACCAGAGTCAAGGTATAGAAAGATGACGAGCTGATAAGCAATACTTGATGTCCTAAGTAAAGATACAAGTCCAGCGAAGATATTATTTTTCAAAATCGGCATAAGTCACTAAAGAACACAGCCCTAGATTACAGATAATTTGACCAGCTTCGATCCACCGAATTAATCTACACACCAGCATGCAACAAATCCAAAAATTGTGATCACAGCCACTTCGTATTCAATAACAAAAGCGAACGAAGATTACTTCACGTTACTGAAAAATTAAAAACTTAAATAAACCACAGTGAATAAATACAATTTTTATTCGTTTCATTTAATTTTCTTAAAAGACTTTCTAAATTATAAATTTTATATTGTTTTTCTTATTTTGCGAATATCACGCCGAGAAATCTATTAACAGCCTGAAATTCAATACACTTATTAATTATGTTTTAAATATCATAAGTTAATGAAAAAATAAAACAAGAATTTTAGGAACAGTTATAAAAATATTGTATGCTCCTTTGATTAAAATTAGTGCACGCTGACCAGTTAATTATTAATAACAAATAACAAATTAAGCAACGCAGTAAACAAGATATTTTCTACATTTCCAGTCAACATAGCAAATACTGACAGCAAATTCAATACTCCCTTCCTTGTAATTAACTGAACTGTGGTATAATTATCAAATTGAAGTTAAATCAAAGTACGCATGAAACGTACAGTCGCGAGGAATGTTAATTGTTACATACTCGTACAATTACGTTACATACATGTGACCGTAAAATTTAGCCTTCGTGATGAACTAATGAAATGATATAAGTTGGTTAGATCTCGATGACCGTACCATACAGATGTAATTCAACGGTTAGCTCCTCACTACAACTCACTAAAGACCTAATTCAAAATTTAGTTTGGATTCAGTACAATACAATTCTAGTTCAAATGGTAAAGTTTCGGCGAATACTAAAAATAGCCCCATAATCTAGATGTGATTAAATATCTTATATATAAGTAGCTTATATAGCGGAACAACATCAGTAACTACACAAATTATTAGTAATGTAAACGACCAACCTTCGTTTTGCCTCAAATAATAGATTAATATTCTTATTTTCTAACAGCTCATAAGTTATTCGCTGTAAACATTTTTACTAACAATTTCCCACGGTAAATATACTTCTTACTGCAAGTATTGGTATAATATAAATTGAAAAACTGTAGTTTGTGTAAAATTACCTTCCTAGTTTTTTCTAGTTTAAATAAATGTTAATTAACTAGCACGCAAATCGTTAATAGTTGCATATCGTTATCTCGCATCATGAAATTTTATCTTCAGCTGTAAATAATCAACATAACTGTATCTTGGTAGTGAAAATGGCCAACTGAAGGTCTGAGACTCAATGTTCATAAATAAATAAGGTTCGGAAAAATATTTACCTCATATAGGTAACCGAGTTCACAGAAATAGCACTGTTTATAAAAATTAACAATATTACCAATTTAGAAGAATAATGTAACGTTTCGCGTAGGTTTAGTTTGGGTGATAACGGACTTTGCTTAAGAATACTTTTTGATTGAAGCTTAAACGCCACTTAATGGCTTAGGTAACTTTTACAACAGTTGGAGAAGGTGGGTCTGATTGTTCGGAATTGTGGACAAAATTAACTGACACACGTTTTAGCGTTCTGTAAATTTTAGCTTTTTGTTTGTACCTCGTTTGTATATTAGCCCTTCGAACGTTTTAATTGTTCCTTGTATATACTTGGATGATTTTTAGAATTTTACGTGTTCAGTGGAGAATAGGCACCAGCTTATTTAGTGTTTTTCTAGAATTGTTAAAATGACTACTCTTTTTATATGACTCAATTTAAATTAACCCTTGATGCTTAGCGCTGTCTTTTAATTTATTAATTTTACTGATTGAACTCAATCTTTGGGAATAAATATTCATAGAATTCAATTGTTCTATTCAAAAATAGATGTTTTACGAAATCCTGTATGTTAATTAAGTCAATTTTAGTACGAATGTGTATGCGCAATCATTATTTGAATTGTAATGGTGTATTTCAATATAGCGCTTAGACAGAATATTTCTAAATGTTTCTACCTTATCCTGGTGCTAATATATTTAAACAATTTGATTATAGGTGATGGTATCGATATGTTTAAGTGTGCGTATGTTAAAATGTATTACGATGTAGATTCGCATAATTTCCTTGTTAAAATATTAGTGCAAATAGATTTTCCTTTCATTTAGCAGGGAGAACTTATACATTTAGATTAATAATCTGAAGGAGGCTTTGGTGCACCTTAAATCTAAAATCTAACCCAGTACATTTAGTGAACTAATCCGCAGTTTCGTATGGTGCTTAATTAGGTATAATATTATGTGCAGTAGCGTTATATTCAATTAAACAAATTGCAAAGAAACTATGCTCTGGTTTACTATAAAAGTCTACGGCGGCTTTAATAAGGATAGTAAAACGTTCAGTTATCCAACGACAGATTGTCTTTTTATTTAGCAACAATATTAATTGTTGATAAGTGCTCTAAAGGGACTAGCCTGTTACCAGTCGTAGAAACTTCACCCTGATCTTTTCACATGTATATCCTTGGTATTTATATGGTTTCCCGGTCTTCCCAAATGCAAATTTGGGGTTAAAGGTTAATTTCAGAAATTAAAGTCTTCTCATTTTAGGCTTATTCGCTCCGAAAGAGATTAATTCTGATCGGAAGTATCTTAAATTCTACTTCACTATTACTAGAATTACTCTGACTTGTGGTGTGAATAATCAATTCCTCAGTTACAATGTCGATAAAAATTTCCCGTTGAACAAATTCTGTTTAACTGCAATTACAACAAAACGTTCCTCTCCTAATCTTTCACATTATGCAATTTTAAATTGTATAAAATAACAAAATGACAGTTAGTCCAACGAAAAAGCTTATTTTACGTTTACGGAACACTGGCTTCGTCCTTACGTCAGAGTGCACAAGACGTGATTTGCTTCCACTTCATATATGTACAGTGAAATTTTTTCCCAGGTACACAGAACGAAATGCACATAAATTGATTTTCCATGTACATTTCTAACTAAATAGTTCGCATGGACAACGTGTATATAGTATTTTTAATTTTATTCTTACTAAGTAAGACCAAATCTATTCCCTAAATTAAGTGAACAAGTAGGTGTTAAGATTAAAGCTAAAAAGTGATCATGTGTTTTCATAGTATACTGAAATAAAAATCAAATATTTATAACGGGTCGAAAGCTCTTTGGGCCTTTGAAGATTGTTAAAAATATCGTTTTTCACTGAATCATCTCGTCCCTCCGGCAGCCACAGTGAAGTGTAGGGAGGTTCTACAGTATTGGTTCGTAAGAATTGAGCTAAACATTCAGAACGGCTTTCTAGAGTCAAAATAGGGTAAAAGTCGTTATTTTTAGGCACCACCTTATCTGGTTGTCGGTACGGAAGTTTTTACTGGAAATTAAGCGATGAGGAATTTAATTCCAACCGTAGATGCAGTGTTCGTATTCTGGAACACTTACAAGGTAATTATTTACGTATACCACTGGAGAAGCTCTTCTACAGTAGTATGGTTAGACTTGAAAAGTGTGAATGTGTTCTAATTACTTAAGTCTATTATTTTCCTGTAAGAAAAATACTATTATTCCCTACTACTAAAATTACGTAGAACTTTGAAATAATAAAATCATCTTGTTTTAACTAAATGGTTATAATAAAATAATATAACTTATACAGGCAGAGTACATTTTGTTGAATAATTGTTTAATAATTACAAAAAACGGCACTAGAAAAAGAGTGGAATCCACAATCTAGTTATTTAAAAACTACCCTAATTAATAAAAATACAATTTTGCGTTAAAGGTGGTCCAAAATTTAGATATTTAACTAAATTAATTATTTTGTCTTTAATTCTAAAATTGCAAGAGTTCAAATAACAAAACAGCAAAATGTCTAACTGATACTTGATGGTAGTAACAACCCCGGTTGAAAGTCAGACTCCCCTTAGTAAAACCTGCTGACTTATCAGGTAGAAAGGCCTTAATGACAGAAAAATGGTCACTTACTTGTATTTGCGTGAAGATTCGTTATTTAGTATCGAGATTCAATGCCTACCGTAGTTCCTCATTATAGCGTACTTGGAGTACCTTCCAAATGTCCTAAGACCATCTGGAAAATTTGAACAAGGATTACGAACACTCGACCCAATCTTGTTTGAGCTAATTCGTATTTTTATGAATTCGGGAACGGCATTGCCTAACGATAGCATCGTGGCGCACTATTATGAGCTTGCACTTGAGAGCTCTGGTCTCAAGTGATTTTGTATCCTTTCGCCTTGAGATTTCCGGGAAAATGGGGGTTATAGAAACATACATGGTTTAGTGAGAAGCTGAAGTTGTAAAATGTTTTTACAATCGTGAACCATGGGTTTTCAAAAGTTAATTATTATAAACAAAATTAATATCAGCCTGTAAAATCCTGATTTATAAATTCTGATATCAAACGAATACTGGTAATTTACACATTTGATTCTGTTATTAATTTACTTATATATATGGTGTTCCCAAGTTAAAGGTAGATATAGAGATTTTAGACGCGCTTACATATTGTCTAAATCTCACACACTATTGAACACAAAATAACAATTATATTCCACATGACTAAACAATGTTTTAAAAGAACCTTTGAAATAATTACAGTGTATGCAGAAATGTATGTCAGTAATATTGTGGAAAATTATGTTATTGTTTATAAAATGAACATTTATCCTGTATTATAAAGAATTCCGCAAATAATTCGGATTCTATGATATTAGAGATAGTTTCTCAAGTGAGCTCCTCTTTTACTACTCGAATTTACAATATATAAAACTGCTTTACACACCATAACTTTATCACTTCAACAGGCGGGAATTTATTTATCATTCAATGCGATAATTTGAGGTCGGAATGTGAAAACAAGAATTATTTGACGATACATGATAGGTGTACACTTCTTCCATTAAGCTTAGCGACTACTACTACTCAAATACTATTGAAGTAGATCAAAATTTCAGCTTTTATTGAATAATTCAAAAGAAGTGCATAAAATTAAACTTAACTGTAAAATTCCTCACATGGGTTGGGGGCATGCAGGACGCACTAGAAAATATATTAAAATATCGATTGACAATCAGTTAATCAAATATAAACGTGCAAAAGTATACATCACACGAAAAAAGAACTAACAAGGAGAAGATCGGGATGAAACTCTGTGTAGCTATAGTACTAAGAATAAAGAATTGCTAAAGTAATACAACACAATACCCACGCGTGTTCGAGAAAAACGTCTCTAAAGTGTACTGTACGCCTTAAGTACGGTAGAGCTACAGGTTCAACTAGCGGTCTTGATGACGCAATCGGTAGAGCTCCCAGTTACGGAAGCGTAGGCTCGTGTTCAATTCCCATCGTATACATTTATTTCAATTTTTTATAAATTTTATATATTATTTACTGCACCTTATGAAGGAGAATATACGAAATACAACATAAACAACATATCACGAAATTGTGTATTGTAAATTAATATCTCGCACATATAATTATTACTGCATTAGGATATTGATGGAAGTACACATGTTGTCTGATTCAAGAATTAATCTTTTCAAGGTCATTTGTATTGTAAGAATCAATTATACCGTTAGAAAAATAATCCTTCGGAGAATTTATATACTAACTTGAACCGGCCCATCTGCTTTCGAATAATATAAAGGGACATATGTAAAAAGAGGAACAAGTAAAAGGGGGGTTCCAAACTGCACAGACTCTTGTTATTCTCGTTGTTAGTTCTGTCCAGCCTTTCACAGCGGGTAGAAGAAGTTACAAGTGTAAAGTGCTCTGGTTTAAGCATTAAAACTTATTACGGGGATGCTTGGCCAATGTTACGATTTCCTCAGATTTTGCTCTAACTAAAGTAGGAGTTTGGACCAAAACTGTATGTTGGCTTTTGCAGAATCTGTCTAAAACTAACTTTATTTATGAAAATGTTCCCAGTGTGAACTGGAGCTTATAAACTCTACTGGCTTAAGGCTGTTAACTAGTTTTAATTTGGTACACTGTGTATATATATATTTGTGTTATGACTTTTGTTGCAATTAGCTCAATTAACATTTTTGATTTTAATGAAGTTGAAGCTCATAAGCTTTGTGCAATTTATTATTTCTTAGGGGATTCAGTGTACATCTTCAAAATGTTATTTTTATTGGTATTTAGTTGTGAAGCACTGTAAATGTACTTTATCCTAATTTGAACTGTTTGCAATTCATTTTAACTCAGGATAATTTTCATGTATGTTATTTTAAACTGTGTTTCATTTTGATATTTGTTTAGTCTTGTATTTGTAAGTATTTACATGAACTGTAGCTATATTACCTTTGCAATACAATCCTTTATTAATTGTTTGTATAATTATACCTTCAGTAACAAGACTTTATAACAGAAAAATCATTTATTAAATATAATAAGCTAAATTCTACAATAATTGAGTTTTATTATATATATGAACCTTTTAAAATTAGCTATCGGCCATTTCTCTTTTAATTACAGAACATAGGTGTCTTACCAGTATACTTTTCTGCTATGATTTGCAATTGATGTGATGGATCTATCGGTTCAATACCACCAAGATGGCGATGGTTTGTTATTACGGTGTGTTAATGGTGATAATTGTTTTAAAAGTGTTGTTTTCGCGTGTGTATTTTAATTTAGGTATTTATTGTTTGGGGTCAGATTACTAATACTTGACCTAGATTTGTTTAAAGGAAGGGGAGCTACACGGGCCAAAAGGATTGTGTCACTTCATGGCGTAAAAGACAGAACCAAAAGGGCGGTGTCCGAACATCTATACGGACAGGCACTGGAATGCCTTTCAACACCTCGGTGAGTGTCTGAATAAATAATCTTTAGCCAAACGGAATAGAATCTTTCTGGTTAATAACTGAAATCAAAACTAATTGTGCGGGTAATCAATCTTCGTGGTCTTTACGTTAGGTATCTTATTGTTTTTACAGAGAGTTTAATTTCTTTCAAATTCTGAAATGATACGGCCTCTATTAAAAATACGATTATTTCGCTTGTTTTAAATTTTAATTATGAAAGGTAAGCAAAATATTACGGATTATGGGGTGAATTATGCCCTATAATATTCGGTTTACTAAATTAAATTACTCGATGTGTATTTCAACCAGCTCTGGTGGTAAAACTTGCTCTAAAATCCCACCTTATAATGCGAGCTTTTATATAAAATAGTTATTTATAACCCCAAGGAGAAACAAATTTCTAGTCATTAAATTCGCTTAACTAATATTCTCCACAATTATTTAATATAGCATCGGATGCGTGATTTAATGCGCTTGAAGCAGTAGTAACAAGCATTTACTGTTGAAAGATGCAGTTGTATATTATGGACGGTTGCTTGTTAACGATAATTTAATTACCTCTGAATATTCTAACGTAATTTATAACTAAGTTATGCTAATCATAGAAGAATTAGATAAACATGCAATAGAAATGCAGGGTGATAAATAAATTTGAAAAAAAAATTTAAAAAGAATGCATGGGGAGAGAATCGAACACGGGTTTGTGCTTCTGCAGCTGTAAACCCTATCGCTTGAGTTATCGAGGACTCTGCTTATAATCTGTAGCGGAACTGCACTGGAGGGGCACGGAAAGCTTTGATCTGAATTTTCGAGATCGTACTCTCACCTAGTTAATGTTTTGTTAATTCTTTAACCGATTCGTTGAACTCAAATAAGTCACATATTACAGTCACGTTTGCCTTTTTCCGATACTAAATATATAAATTTTCAAAATGTTTCCCGGCTTATTTTTCATTCAGAATTCATTTTTGTAAATTTCTTAATTTGCTAAATTCTGTGTACTACTTAACCCTTAACCACGAACGTGTCGTCTCACATCCGACGCGCAAAAGAAATATATGTATAATTTGAAAACGGCAACTCCGCCCGATTTGTCACCTCCTCTAATCCAAATGTGATTGATTATATTCGCTTAGTGATACCGGTGTTATTTAGAAGTTTTTGTGGAGAATAGTTGCGAGACGACGCCTTCGTGTTTACGTAATATAAGCAGTTCGCGAGTTATTAATGTCAATTTAGTTTCTTTTGTTTATTTTTATATACATGACCTTATTTCGTTTATTAAATCTATTTAAAATCTTAATGTGCCTTATTTATTTACTGCAATTGACCGATGATAATGTTTTTCCAAATATTACGAGGTATTGCAAAAAAATATTTTTTTGGGTTAATTGTTAAATATTTTGAGGATTTCTGTTTCCAAGGTCTACTAAGGTACGTATTTTTACCAATAATAGGAACTACAAACAATTTAAATACCCGATATAATGTTTTAGACGCAATAAAGCCAGTAGTCTTGAGGACGACACGTCCGAGTTAATGTTTCGTATTTCCTATGTCCGTGGTTAAGCGTTAATTCTAAAGAATTTCGTTATTTAAGATATTTAAACAATGTAATAAGTAGTTTTATTCATTTCTTGATATTTTCTTGCTCAAATGGTATAATTTGGAATTCAATGCTTAATATTATTATGGGGATGATATCATTGCTTACTTAATTTTATTTGGGATGTGATTTTTAAAATGAACATTTACATTTTTTCAATTTTCTTACTGCATCACCGTTTTCATACTCTCTCGCCTCCCAACGCTCCATTTAGTCTTAAAAATTTTTAATTTAGTATCAGTTTATCTAGAAGCCTTAACTATCAAAGCATCTAACAATAAAGTTTTCTTCCACAAATACGTGGATTTTTTTAAATCTTATTTATAATTTCAAGGATACATTCTCAATTGGTTGAAATGAAAAAAGATTCATGTAATCGCCATTATGAGTTTATTATCTTATAAATTCTATCTAGAGATTAGAACCAATAAAGACCAACTGTCCAAATTCGGCATAATTAGTCATTTTAAAATAACTCTTCTGAGGAATATCAATTTAATACATCGTATTATATTAGAAACTTCAATTTCCTATTTCTAAGATGCTTGTTTATCGAAATGTATTGGTTAGTATATGCTAAGTAAAATTGTGACTAATTAGAAAACCTCGCAAAGTATATCCCGATCGCTTTGCTAAATTTTAGATTTGTTGCAAATAACTAGAATCAACGGAACCTCTATTCCTTTCATCGACTTTTAAGGGGTGAAAATAGCCTATTTTGCACATTTGGTTAGAATCAGACATCCGTTTAGGAGGAATCTTCTTTACTTCATTTATATAAGATATAGGAGTTGAAACGCCATTTAAAATTATTTCTCTTGAAAATGCAAAACTGCTGAAACTTTAATTTATCATGCTCTATAACATAAGAATATACTTTTCAAATTAACCGAGTTATATTAGAGGGATATTTGCCTATTTCAATTTTTTAAGGGTAGTTTTTACCCTTTTAACAAGTTGAAAGTGTTGAGAAAGATTAAGCTTTTATTGACCACAAAGCAATGATTTTAGTGCTTGTTCCATTCAGATCGTCCAACTTTCTCTGTGCTAAACTGCCAAAATGTTTGCACATACAGTTAACTTTGAGGATGGATTTTTATCCAGTAAAACCGTTTAAGAACAAGTAAACACAGTACCGGTATCTTATATTTTAGTTGTCTACAATATATCCAAATTTCATCAAAACCGTAGTGGGACATTTGAGAAACCTTGCTTGTAAGTGAGCCATTACAACTTCTTTTGCTATTCAAATTTTAAATTTAATTTACTGTGATAAGTTGTAACGTTCCGTCGTTACTTATATATTTGTATATACATTAGTAATTTAATTGCATTCAGTTTATTTAATTTATCATTAGAATTTCATCACATATTCATTTATATCTGCTTGTGGTATTTTTCAGAAACGTGGTAACGTCCGTTTTCAAAAATTAAAGTGAGAATGTTGTGAATTTACCAACGTATTTGGCTAATACGCATGTCAATCTTTTGTAGAGATTTGTGAAGGATTTTGGGGTTTTGTCTTGTTCCATGAAATTGCTTAGTGTAATATATAATCGTTTTCATTAAAATGAAAATAATTATATAAATTTAAAAGAATTTTTAAAGATTAATTATTTTTACAATGTGATTGTAAACGTTTTAAATTCGACCACCTTTCTTTGGTAATTATAACTTAGTCAAGAAGAATTGCCTTATTTCAAAGAAACAATTACAATCTGTATTTAAAGATTTATATGAATTTAAATCTATTTCAGTTCTAATACACTTGGTGAAAGTTTTAAGCCAGCTTTTATCTCGTTACATCGTGTGAAGGTCAAGTACCTATAATATAAAGGGTAAACTATTTTACTACTTAATCATGGCATAGTTTAATTCAATTTGTAACCACCAAAAATAAGGAAGAACATTCGACCTTGTTCTTTGAAATAATAAGGTTTCAATTTTTTTAAAAGGAAAACTAATTTATATTACCAAATTTAAATTACATTCTTTACTTGTGGCTAAATTAATCAGATATATTTAAATTATAGTTTTTGGTATAGTTAATTTGTAACTTCAAAAATAAGTCAGAAAATTATTGATAATAGAGTTCCTTGTATATTTTACTAAACTTAATTTCAGTTTCACATAGAACATACTACTTTTTTATGTGTATTGTACAGCAGTCTGCATCTACCTTCCTTATTCGAACAACGAAGTGTGAACCAAATTCCACCTGAAGTCCAAAGCAGAGATGGTAACGTTGGAAGGAAATCAATAATCAAAACTCTAAGTATTTATTTACATTCTTAATCTCCTTTCATATAAAATGCTTAATATTAATTTGTTTCTTTAAATAATTTTATTTTTAATTAAATTTTGATTACAACCTATTTGTATTCTTTCCAATGTACATATTTATTATCCACCTAAACAAATAGGATGCAACGGTCACTATTTTTACTGTATAATTCTTTTCTATCTGACGGAATTCACCGTCTGGCGCCATTAAAATATAAACCGTTGCATGCTATTTAAGTGCAGATCTAACGCTCTTCCTGTAGAGTCTTAGAGCTAGCTGATGTAACTAATATCCCGTTATAGGAACGGGGTAATAGGCTACACAGTTCTTTTTTCTACAAATTTGATATACTTCCAGAAGAATCCCTTTGTGAGCTTGAATGATTATCTTAATCATTTCTACATCGAAAGATTAATTTAAGTTAGAATATTGTTCTTTTTGACTTATGTAATAAACGAAAATTAAATCGAAGTATAATTTAGGATACGGATTGCCGTTTTAATATCATGCAGTCCTGGAATGAGAACTAAGAATTTAGACATTTATTAAGGTAATTAGCTATTGCCAAATGTAACAAAAAAATGGCAAGAATGTAGTTACCTAGTGCTCTTCATTTACAGTTCTTTTATTTCGTACAAACTTTTAACTTTTAATATTCTGTGTTCAATACCTCCGAGCCCATTAACGTTTGGCAAATACTTATGCGTTAAACATTCAGGAATTAACTCTTCCACTTAAAAATAAGAAATTAATTACAATGCAAACAGACATCTCAGTATTATGTCAGTGTAACGAAATATACATAATAATAATAAAAAAGTATAGAAATTATCTTTCATTAATTTAAAAGTTATAAAAATTCCAAACTCAGCAACAAAATAGGCATTTAAAATGCTACCTTTCTGAAAGAAACCCAAACTTATAAAAATAAATAGGCGCTTAAAAGGAGTGCTACACATGTATGTATATATTAATAATATTTTTTATATCTTCTTTTGTTGTAATGTAATGTTTTCATTAATAAGGTTTCATTGTTCCCTAAAGTTTTCCTTATTTCATCTAATACTCTCATTTAAAAAATTTCTACATAGTCGTAAATGAGTAGTTATACGCAAATGTTGCAACTACGATGATTATCTTCAAAAATATTTACATTAATGTGTTAACAATTCAATTTTTAAAAAGCAATTATATTAAGCTACAGGTTCAATTTTATCAAGATCCTGCATTTTATAAATTCGAATTAATGATCAGCGTATCATAGGTAATTCTTTAAAAAAAGGGGCCTTCTCCTCCTTTGTTTGCAATTTTAAGAGAAAGTCATAAAAATTCATCTAAAAAATTACGTTTATTAAAGAATCTCAAAGTTATCTTTGCTCTTAAATTTGTATAATTTTAACAAAAAGAAAAACGATGATGGTACAGTTGGATTTCGTGCAACTTTTTAAACGCATACCTCAAAACAGATTAATACTTTTAATTGTTTTTAAACTCCTACGTTAATCATAACACAGCAGTAAATAATCATTATTTATAAAAATTAGCATTAACATAGTTGGTGCCACTTCCGGAAAAACCGGAAGTGATGGGGTATTGACATACGTGTTCTTATTTGGCGTGTCGCATTTGTTTTTCGATAATATTAATTAGCAATTTTATATCGAATGTATTACTTTCATTGGAAACGCACTGTAGAACGCTAATATAGCAAGACTAATACGATAGCAACATAACCAGCGTCACAAAAACATCACTGTAAAAAATGTATATAAACAAACCATTTTTGTGAATAAAACACTCATGTTCGAAGTTTATTGCGAAAATTATTAAATTACCCCTTAGGAGACCCAAACCTTAAATTAGGTCCATGAGACTGCGCATCACTCCTAAGGTTACACTGTTGTACTAAGGGAACCAAAGCCTTCAAATTTCGTGTATGAGACTTTATACCACCCTTTGCTATAATAACAGTTACTCGTCACCTTGTACAAGATTAGCGCAGTAACAGACACCATCGCATAAGGGATGCAGGTGAAGTTTGGCAAGACGTTAACAGCCTAAAATGGACAGCTCTGTGAATAATTAGGGCACATCGACGATCTAAACGACGAAGACGAAATTAGAAGTGCAAAATACACAGATACGCTCAAAGCAAGCGGCTAGAAATAAGGAGTGGTGTATAGGAGATTGAATTTCGTATAGGGAGGAATTATCGCTATGTTGATACTTTTCAAGCTGGCCTTATTCAGAAGATTGAAACCACTGTTATATGTTGAAGTCAAAAACTTCCACAGATATTTTCAAACACGCAGTTATTGAAAATGATCATTGTACACTTGAAAAGATGAAACAAGACAAAAAAGTGGATCCAGATGTGAAGTTACCTATAAATGGAAGAATGATGCTAGATGGGCTGCATAGGAAGAAATGATCACTTTGGCACTGCGGTTGAAGCATATTGAACATCATAATATTTGTTGCATACTCAGAATAATATTCTGAAGAGAGCCTTGGAGAATATATCAAGCTGTTGTGTTATGGAATTTTAAACGAAATTGAACAACAAAATCATGAATTTATCTTCAAATATTCAATTTTGTTATGTATCTAGTGAAATTCTTGTAGTAACCTGTAAATTAAATAGGGCTTGTGTTTTTACACCCTGCATATGTATAGATTAATTTTGAAATTAATAATGGCAGGTATTTCATTAGGTACATATATTTTAAATATAAGGCTCGTCCAGAAGGTAAAGAACGGTTTGCTATAACTAAGAAAAACAAAAGATACCATCACAAAACTTTATTTGTAACATCACAGCACCTTAATCTATCTTTTGATGTAATCGCCGTAGCTGTCAAGGCACTTGTTGTATCGTATAACAAGTTTTTCGATACCTATGTTGTATTCTTCAGTCGCAAAAGATCGGAGCCATGATATTACAGCTTCTTTGAGGTCTTCATCGTGTTAAACTGTTTTCCACCTAAAAACTCATTCAATTTCAGAAACAAATAGATATCACTTGGGGCTAGGTCAGGGCTATGAGGAGGATGCCCAAAGATTTCCCACCTAAGTCTTTGAAGTTTTTCATGTGTTTGTGCACTGCTTTGAGGTCGAGCATTGTCGTTGATCAAAATCACCTTTGACGACAACTTTCTACGCCTTTTGTTTCGAATGACGCGGTGAAGGCGTTTCAGACTTTCAATGTAGGTCACTACACACTACACATTTGGCGGAATTTTTTATTGGCATAGCAATTTTGAATGATCACAAAATACAAAATCATGGCCTCACTGCAACTAAACTCGGCTCACATTAAATCACGGTGATGGAGAATCAGCGGCGCGTGTGATGCGCAAACGTTCTTTACTTTCTGGACGATCCTCGTAAGATGATGCCTACAAACAGACTTATTTAAATGTGCAATATCTTTGTTTAACAGGTCGATTTTTGAAGTATAGCAATTTTATAAATCTTTTTGGACCTTTGCATTGAATAATTAAAGAAATAATCACTTTTGGCCAATAAAATCGTAATCACAAAAAAATATAGCAGGTGCCCTCTTACTTTTTACTGTAATGTAAGCTGTTATAAAATAACTACTTAGGTGTTAGTATCAAAACTTCATTTTAAAATTTTGCCATTATATTTGTAAAGGAGCTAAAATAAAATAGCAGAGGTTTTAGTATATGCTATTATAAAAATAAGTTCAAAATTTTAGTAACGAAAGACGTGTAACAACAATTGTCCAAAAGTTTTAAATGAATTCACGGAATCTTACTACCGACAAATGAAGTATAGTTGAAAAGCACAAACAAAAATAAGGTTCACGAAAGCAATAACATTCCTACAAGCCAAAGTATAACCTCAAAATGGTTGCAATTTTATTACTAATTTTATTTAGCAATCACATTTCTAAAGAATTCGAGTGTTTATGATTTCTAAAAAATATTACACATATCTGAACGCATTTACTATTTAAAAGATGTCACATGTAATTCTTGTGCCAGTACGCAATCACGTAAGTAAAAACTAAATTTGCAATTTTTAGGAGTAATCTATATTTAATTTTGTTTTAAACAAGAAGTTTTGTTTGTAAGTCACGTTATCTCTTTTATGCTTTTAATAGACCTCCCGATTTAAATTTAAATTCATTTTCAATAAAAATTACCTCATAATTTATGGTAGCAGGGCAAGAACACATTTATTATCAATAGTAAATAAATCACGGATTGTAATTCAATATCCTTTTTAATTTGTTGTCTCGGAAATTACATTCAGGATTTTTTCTGCAACATCTGTAACGGACTCTGCGACAATATCAGCAGTACATAGAATGTTATCGTATGCAACGATTTCCAAAAAAGGGCTTAATGAAATTTAATTACCTCAAAAATGTGTTGCTTTTAATAAGTTGAGTAACCTATTTTATTCACTACAATTATTTCGAAACAACCCTGTATGTACGCCTCCACTCTGTAGAAAAAAATCATTAAATCTTAAATAGTAAACAAACAATAATTATTTTTACGGTATACATACATTAAATGATTATAGGGTCCGTAATATTAAAAATCTGGTGTGAGGCAACACACGATTTTCTCTTACGCACATAGATATGGAAATAGTGTCCAAAAATGATTAAGTTATTATTTACGTTAATTTTGGAAACGATAATTGTAACGGACAACCATTCAAGTTACTGGACACGCAAAACCCCGCTTAACTTGACAGATTATCCCTGATAACTCACTTCAACAAATTTTTTCAGGAAAAGCTCTAAGTTCACGGAAAAGGATATCAAACACATAACAACCGTAGTAAGTTAATAAAAAAATTTAAAAAAATGTTTTCGAGAAAATCGCAAAAAACTTCATAATCTCAAGAATAAAGTGGCACTTCCGGTCATTACATTTTAACTAAATTCTAGACGTCTTATGTGCAGGAAATAAAAAATAAATACAGAATTAAAAAAAAATCGTAGTAGCCGATTTCGAGAAATCTTGAAAAACAAAAAATGGTTATTGGATTCCAATGAAATTGTTGCAGTCGCGTGCGAGGATGGATGAAAACTTAAATATAAAATTTTGTTTATCTACAATGTTTAGTTTTCGAGATATCCTGTTCACACGCACGCACGCCCGCAAGCGCACACACGCGCACATACTGACACAAGCACACACGCGCACACACACACACATACACAGACAGATCAATATTGAAAAACATGATTTTTGGACTCAGAGGACCCGTAAACGAGTATTTCCACTAAAATTTCGACATCGAAAACTTCGGAAGAAAACAATACTTTCCCTATACTATATTTCATATAGGTAATAGAAAGTAATAATGAATAACTTTTATAATTTTTTAAGGATTGGTCATCTGCTGTGTAACCTTTTAAGCGTGATACTCCAAAATTAATTGTGAACTACGAAAATAATTATAATTATAGGACTGGTATCGCTATATACGGGTTTTTTTAAAAGGTGTTGTGACGCCGGCCTCTTAATATCTTAGAGGAACCAAAATGTGTTTATCATCTTCCCTATACTTATATAATAGTTCATTTAGAAAAATGAAAATTAAGGATTGTGTTTTAAATTAGTTTTCAAGTCTCACGAGCGGGCGATATGAAAATTTTAGCACACAGGTGCGGTTAAGATAAATAGTCAAACAACTTATTTCAAATATATAGCATAGAAACACCGTTTATTCCCTTAAAACTGATCTAAAATAGAAGTCAATGTTTATCAAACATAGAAGTAGTGTTGAGCTTTTACAAGCAGAGCTTTAACAAACTCTAACTAAGCTAAAGCTTCTGTTTATGTAAAGAGTCGAATGGACCATGGTTTAGATCTATTTGGACCATATTCAGTGTTCTCTTAACAGTTTACTGAAACTTAAATATACTCAGTGACATAGAAATTTCAACACAAAGAAGGGGTTGGAATTTCCGTATGAAGCTTGGTAGCAATATTTATCTATGTTATAGTAGTAATTGATCAAAATTTGGGAGGAGAATCTAAATTAGTTAAACAAAATTTTATAATAATTGTTAATAATGTGTGGTGCGGCCTCTCTGATTTGAACATTCATTTACACGTCGAGGTAGTGATTGAATAAAGTGGTTTATCTCGTCTTGGGGTATTGTTTCCCACGAAAGTTGCACCTTATGCCTCAAGGACTCCAAAGTCAAAGCAGGAAGCTGCAAATTTTGCAACCTTCTGCCCATTATGTCCCACACATTTTCAATAGGAGAAATATATGGAGATCTTGGCGACCAGGGCACAAGATGACTCTGGACCTGCTCAAAGAAGTTCAAGGAAAACCTTGCTACACGTGGACGTGCATTATCTTGCTGGAATAATGGATCTTCGAGCTCTTGTAAGTATGGCAGAGGATGTGTTCAAATCACCTTCGCAATATACCGTTGTGATGTCATATTGCCTCGAATGAACACCAAGGGAGACCTGCTACGATAAGTAATCGCACCTCAAATTGTAACACCCACAGTTCGCTGCACGTGTCTCTAAACTGTAAATCGAAGACTCCGTCTGCTTCTGACTCTCATACGACCGTCGTGAATTCCTAAACAAAATCTAGATTCGTCACTAAAAACAACACAGCGCCATCCAAGATTTCATTGAGATGTTTACTGCACCATTGTAACCGTTGCTGACAATGTTCTGCAGTCAAAGGAAGCACGAGTAGCGGACGATATGATGTTAACCTAAAACTCCGGATTCGCCGATAAACTGTTCTAAGGGTTACAGGGCGACCTTTTTTATCAAATCATTGGTCACAACTGTCCAGTTGTCTTAAGCGACGGTCTTGACGCTCATTCGTTCTTCTTGAGGCCCCGGTTCCTCTTTTATGATGTTCTTGGCCATCTTAAAATCATGAACAACACACTCCTATTACAGTAGACCGATTTCGATTTATATGGTAAGCAATTGTCCCAAATGAAAAACCAGCTTCGCGCAAACAATAATCGACCTCTGTCAAATTCGCTGAATTGACGGTAATATCCTCCTTGCCGTACTCTAGGCATGATCAAACAAACAAAATACGTTAACAAAAGAACAACAACCAAAATAATGTTAATCAACAATAAAAAAGAACAACAAATTGTACGAAAAATGCAGACCGAAAGTTAGCAAAAAATTATAACTGTCAAATGTGAACTTATAACGTTATCACTTAATCTTAAAGGTTAATCAATGATTACTTAATGTCAGCCCAACAGATCTACAAACTTTGGTTAAGAAATTCCTACTCCTTCTTGGTGTTGCAATTTCTAGGTCACTGAGTATATATTAAATCATAGCAGTACATGGTTACAATCGGCAGTACGCCGACGGCAGCGATCGAGTAAGGTCGCAGCTAGTGTCACAAAGAATATTTTCAGCAATTAATCTCACGTTAGGCCCCTTCTACCTAGTAGCGGTGGGTCGCGTGATTTTCCTTTGCGGCTAGCTACCGCGCGCGCTATAACCGGCAGTTTTATTTGTGTTATTTGTGTGTTTTTCGATGTTAAGTGCGTCTGTGCGTCCAGGCACTATGGCTACTCCCAGAAGCGATGAAGAAAAGAGATCCATGATCCTAGACGAGATAAATAAAATAACAGCGTCTATAAGTTTCGCCCAGGAAGCTTTAATGAAGCTTCAAAAAGAATACGACCTTCTTGGAAAGAAAACAAGCCAATCAAATGAAA
>JAHWXV010559563.1:0-21471 GCA_024586415.1 Phrixothrix hirtus | reverse complement strand
TGATTTACTGTGAAACGTAATTAAAAACGTAAAAACCAATTTGTTTTTGTTTACAATAGCTATTTAGGAATTAAAAGCGCAAAGGGCCACATTGTCGTTCCAGACAGCTGCCAAGAGTAACAATGTCACACAATTTCACACAAGATTTTTTCTACAATCGCATGTTTATAAAAGAAAAATATTGAAGTGTATTTAACAATGTTTAATTGATATAAAATAACAATAACAATGAATTGTTCATTTGTTATCATGGAAAACTATAAGTGCTAGAAATTTTGTCGTCTGCTGTAATTATACAATAACTTTGAAAGGCATTTATAGTCGTGGCATATTTGATATGATGTTTTAGCGAGCAACAAAGTTACTTTGCCGCTCTAGAGCGGAGAAGTAACACTCCTCAGAAAACATCAACTTTGTGTTGACACTAGAAAACGTAAAAGTCCAGTTTTTATATCCATTGTAGAAAAAATATGTTACGTTGATTATTCATATATTATTTTGAGAATGGACGTTCGCTGTTTTAATAAATTCCTTTAAATCGCCTGAATTTGCTGTTTTTTTATTAATTATAAATTATTTAAGAATTGTTTATCAAGAAGTTATTTGTTAAATATCTAAAATTGACGGATTAATTTTAGTAGTAGTATAAAATTAAAGCCTGTTTGATCCACATGATTTGTATAAAAGATACATATTGTGCATACGAGATTTGTTCAATTGAAACCTCTCTTTGGTAAGGTTACATTTTGAATCAATTGCAGGGCTCAGATTTCATCACTATTTTAAGTTTTAGTACATATTTTTCTAATCAGTTCCTAAAAGTACGTATTTTTACTACATATTTAGTACTTAACGTACATAAAACTCGGAACTAAATCTTGAAGCGCTATTTTTAACCATGCGCAAAAATTAAAATCCCAACAGTGCGGCGACAAGCCACATATTACATTCAAATTACTGAACACGAAAAACACTACCTAACTCTAGAGATTTTGGCCGATAACACGCATCCGAAAAATTAAATTTTTTTATGTTAAAAGTGCGTATTATATGATGGAATTTATGGTACATAAAAAGTACATATTTTTTATTAAAGAAGTCACTATTTGTATACTATTGTAATTTCGCCTCTCCGAGCCCTGCAATTGTAATCACGTTTTGCAACATTAGTGCTGTTTGTAATTGTTACATTGATTAGTTTCTTTCGTTTATATTTGATAAAAATTTTAATCATTGTCATTTTGAAATGGCATTTATTGTCAACAATCCATCCAAGTATGATCAGCGTTAGGTTGTTGAATTTTTGTCTGCTGAAAGTTTGTCAACGTTGCAAATTCATACGCTAATGCAAGTAGTGTTGTCAGAATTTGTTGCCTTCAGTTTGAAGAATCCGCGCAGCCATATCTCCTTTTGAAAGAAAACGTGACTTTTTGTCATATAAACAATAGTGGAATTTTTGTTATAAATAAAATGATATTCAAATAAATTTTGACGGATAGAATTTGTCGTTTTGCTAGTCAATTTATTTGGCGGTTTTGATATTTAAAGATGGGAATGACACCCTCCGTAAAGTATGCGCGGCCTTCATATTTGTGACGTTTTAAAGTTTGAATGAACGACGTTAAGTAAGTTGTCGGTGGGGAAAACTAACGCAGAGAATAGTAAAGATTGTTTCGGCAACCGAGTCAAAGGTCGGAAAAAAGATTCGCGCTGCATTTATGTGTATTTTGGGCCCGCAATTAACCAACCATTTGGATTGAAGACCCCCTTGTAGACTGGACAGTAGTCATTTGATCTCTCTGATGTGGTCTGAGAATTAGAGAGCGTATTCTCCAGTAACATCTACAACCCCGCGCCCTGCGTGTTGTGTACCAGTAAAGCTTATAAACTTGGGAGTAGGTCCGAGCAGAACCTTCGCGATATTAGTGTAGTCGTAGAACGGGCCTGTTCTTACAAGTGGAGTACCTATTATTATACGGGTAATTAAATGCGAGCGTTCAGCTCTGTCTCGTTGGTCAGTGGCTTTTTGGATATAACCATACTGCGGGCAGCGACAGTGGCGCCTCCAACCTAATTGTGTACCGTGAATCATATTGATTAGTAGAAGACGGAACTGTTAACCGCTATTCCTGTCGATTGTTTTGGACCCCCTTCTCACGGTAATAGCGTAGTCGGCGCTCGCTATTCGCGTCGGTTCCGTCGGTCGCAACGTGGTTCAGCGTTGTGGCTTGTGAGATCGTAATAGTGTATGGAAATTCACGTATTGCGTGTCCAACTGTGAAGGAATTGTTCTGAAAATTTAAGAATGTAAAAGAGGGGACGAATGATAAGCAGCGATCAGGTGCATTATGTACTGTATCAACGAACAAAAATATGGCATGCTGAAAGTCTGTTCAGAGAAAATAATGGAATTTCAATCAGAGTAATTTCAGAAAATATTGGTGAGAATATAGGATCTCTCCGTAGTATTGTATGAGAACTGGATTATTGTCTTAGGATCAAAATGCTTGCAAATGAGCTTGTCTTTTCAACATCTCACGAAGTACAGCCAAAATGTTAGTGATTTGTTTTGTCAATAATTGCTGGCGATAAAACTTGCGTGTCATCATCCAGTAAGTTGTGATCGATGTTATGAAAATATTCAAATTCATCACCACCGAAATTACAACTTACGGAATCAAAATATACAAGGTTACATTGCTACTGCTAATGGCCAAGTTAGAACTTAAAAACCTGAAAAAGACAAAAAATTAGGATTTGGTTTGAAGTGACAAAATTTAAAACTTACGAAATCAAAATAAATAATTTCACGTGGATTCGGCTAATAGCTAACTTAGAACTAAACCCTTAAAACGACATAAAGTTATTATTTTCTTTGAAGTAATAAAATTTAAGACTTACGGAATCAAAATAAAAATGGTCACATAGATACGGCTAATGCCTAACTACGTTTGTTTAGTTAGATAAATTTTAGTTACGCAAGAACCCTTATAGAAATTTATTTAGGTTATTCCTTCTGTTTTTGTAATTGTCTTTCCAAACCATCGATTATATACTGTGGTTCACGAATTTGCATGTTTCTATTAAGCCTAGGATCAATAAATTCTGGTAATAAACAATCAAAATAAAATTTTCGAAGCTTAGGCAGCATTCTGGTTTTTCAAAATTCAACTTCTCTGGTTATTTTTTCGATCTTGAGGCCTTAAAGGGGTCCAAACTACCAAATAACCAAATTTCCTGTTTGTAACATTAAGTTGTCCTTGAATTTGGAAACACCAGTTATGGTTTCTATTAATCCGATATTCCTCATTTATTTTTCTCCTGATGGAAATCTTTTTTTGTTTGATGCCCTCATCAGGTGACATATTACTTGATGCATAAGGACATTTTATCTCTAAGATGGAATTGTCACATACAATAGCATCTGGAGTTGGTCCCAAAAAAAAGAAAATTCTTGACTAATAAATAAGCCACAAATTATAACAATGTTCCCTTCTTTTTGTTCGAAAGCCATTTTTGCCCTTTCTATGTTTATTTTACCAGATTCGAAAGAATGGCTTTTTATAGTCGTTCCGTATAACAATGACTTCACCACGACAGCACATTTTGTCGTTTCCTTTCTTTTGCAAACGGTTCCAAACGTAGAAGCGGTAAGAAGTTTCCTTCGCTCGTCCTTCCATTCGATACTATTTGCCTGTTGTCTTGTTTTTTGTTCCACGTACATAAATTCATCTTCCGTTCAATTTAAAGATTTAAGGAATACATCTTTATTTCTCTCAAATTCATCTATAGGCAAATCGGGTTTATGACAGTTTCATCCATACTCCATATTATTATGTTCTGTGCTAGCAATCAATGCGGTGAACAGTCTTCGGCGTGTAATATTACAGTATTTTTTCCTTTGTTCTTTTCTTTTTTGAAATTATTGAAAATGTCTACTGGATGGACTTTTATTAAGCAAAAGCTTATTTATGTTATAATGAAGACATTTTCTTGGGTTAAAAGAAATTACTGTTGCACTGCAATGCGTTTGATACGTTCGACGCATAGCAAAATTTACCCTTTTCCCTCCAAAATATTTACAAATGACATTATGGAATTGTTCCACGACGTTACTTTCAAGATCATAGATTAAATTGCGCGAATGGTTTGCAAGTTGTCTTAGGCAGTCTATTATTATATCATATATACCACAAACTACTAAATTTGGTGCTCTGGAGTCCATATCCGGTTGATTGTTAGTACAAAAGTAAGGCGCACAAGCTCTATGTTCACCAAACACGTGCAGCATTTAAAGTATCTTTTTTCGATTCCAAAGATTTTTCGTCAATGTTTAGCGTCTTAGGTTTTCGAAATTTAATTGCTCTTACTATAGCAATTCGTAGTTTTAAAATTTTATTCTCAAGTATATTCCGATTTCTCTTTGCGCCGTACTTGAAATTTTACGAAAGATCTTTTAATTTATTACAGGAATTGCGTAATAAATGATTGCGGCATTCGATTTTTTCAACAGTTTTCTTGTACGGGTGGGTTTCTAATATTCGCTTATATGTGCTGCTATTTCCATCTGCTATAAATTTGGAATACCTAATTCCGTACATTTCCTCGATTTTCAAGAATCCTTCGGAAAGTATTGCTGCTTCCATTGCTGAAGATGGTCCCGGCCAATTTTTGTAACACTCATGATTACCAGGTTCTAATCCATGATTGTATGCTCTGGCGCATATTACGCAATATTTGTTTTTAGTTGCCATATATAATATCTTCCTAGTTCTAAGTCTAATTATAGCAGCAGAGCCTGACAAGGAATTGTAGTTAGTACACATTCCATCGCAAACAACAGTAATTTCGGGAATTCCATCTTCGCCAACTTCTCTCTCTTTGATAGCTAATAATTTCTCTTCCTCAGCGATTCGTTTCATTTCCTATTCAGCCGATGCTTCAACTAAAGAAGAAACTTGATTTTGAATTACTAAATAAGTATCTGAAGTCATACATTAAACCTTCAGCCATGCCATTATTTCCGATAAATGGGTGTACCCACTTCCAACTACTATCATAGCATTACCGCACTGTTGTTTACATCCAAATCATTATTCTCCGTACAATTTGACAAGACTCCTGTAAAATTGCACATGTTGCACTTCACAGTAAATTTAGAAGTAAATCTATTACGACTTTATTTAGTCACTTTAATGTTGCCAAGTCTGCATCCAAATTGTGGTGAATGTTGATCCAGTGCAATAACTTGATCAAAAAATGATTGAAAATCAACCAATCGTCATCCATCTACAATAATAGGATCTTGGCACCTGAAAAAATTATTTCCTGCTTTATTGTGGGTTCTGCAATAAAGTGAATTCTTATCTACATTGCATTTGGGTTTGATTATTCATAACATACTCATCTATTATTGTGTTTTGACCAACAGATAAACTTTCACAATTATTATCAGAATTAGTTCAGTCAAGTATCAAATTATGCACTTTATCTAGATTACGGTAAGCACTGAAAGTACAAGAAATAGAAATTTATAACAATGTTCTAATCACAATTGTTTTTTCTGATATACAGGGTGTCCAGAAACCAAACCGACTAACCAAGAGGTTAAAATCTAGAGCTACATCGTTTTAAAGATGGTGCCTTGTAGGTAGTTTTCTTTAAACTTCTGGAGAACTCTTTTATGCAAAAAAACAACAACCGATTACTTGAGATATAAGCCTCTAAATTCCCACCATGGACGTATCATTTGGGGGTATTTGCCTACATTTTAGCTAATAATTTTTTAATTTCTTGCTTTGAAGTTGATAGATTTATATAAATCCGATATTTTTATAAATAAAAGATATTCTTGTTACAAGTCGATAAACGCCATCGTTTTCGAGAAAAACCTACTTGAAAATGTTTTGCTGTGACTAACAATGCGTTGCAAAAATAATTTACAAACGTTATTTGTACACTTTTATTAATAGAGTACGCAATTTTCTGTTATTTAGTTGCACATATCATTTTCTGTGGATAATAAATAAAATCCAAAATGTTTTCCAATGATGAGTACGCAGACATGCATTTAGTGTATAGCGAAATGCATTGTAACGCCCGAGAAGCGCAACGCAGATATGCGGAAAAGTACGCCAACAGAGCATGCCCTCACTAATCAACATTTGCAGCCCTTCATCAAAGATTAAGATAAACTGTCTCAGTGACCCCCAAGAAAAATGAAACAGATAAACGTTCTGACATTACCGAAGGTCACGAAGAAAATATTCTAATGGAAATTGAAGGTAATCCTGAAATTAGTATAAGGCGTTTGGTTACAATGTTTCTTGCCATTTAAAAATCGTCTCTATGGAATATTGTAGATAAAGAAGGGTTAAATCCGTTCCATTTTACAAAAGTTCAGACCTTCTTAGAAGAATATTTTCCTAGAGCAGTTGAATTTTCCACAAAGATGCGCGTTCAAAAAAATCTAAATCGCAACTTGTCTTCACATATTTTATTTTGCGACGAATCAATGTTCGTCCACAATCCCATTTTTATTCATATGTTGGTGAAAATCCGTATGCTGCTAAAGTAACCACACATCAGCAACGATTCAATATAAATGTTTAGATAGGTGTACTTGATAATATTCTGCCTGGACCTGTGAATTTACCCGCACGTTTGAGTGGGGGCGATTATTTAAATTTCCTGATGAACACATTACTGAATTTATTGGATGAGGTATCTCCCAATATTCGCCAAAATGTGTGCTTTTACATGATGAGTATCGAACTCATTTTAGCAGAAATGTTCATCAATTCTTAAATAACACTTATAGGGATCAGAAGATTGGGAGGATTGGTCCATTTGCTTGGCCACCAAAGTCTCTTAATTTAAATCTCTGTGATTTTTGTATTTGGGGCTAGTTAAAATCGCATATTTATTCTGTTCCCATAGGAAGTCGTGACCACCTCTGGGAAAGGATTAATAATGAAAGCGCAAAATTTAAGAATTCATTTGGAATTTATTCAAAAATACGCCGCTCTTTTCAAATTAAACTTCGGTTGTAGCGTTTTCTTATCATTTGTTAGTCATAGTGAGTCATAGAACATCTTTTGTAATTTATGTTTTTATTGTAAATAACGTTTGTAGATTATTTTTGCAAAGCATACTTCGACTAGAATGTCTTGTTATTATTAATTGATAGTTATAGCAAAACATTTTCAAATAGGGTTTTCTCGAAAACGGATTTATACAAATCTGTCAACTCCAAAGCAAAAAATTAAAAAATAATTTGTTAAAATGTAGGCAACTACTCCCAAATGATACGCCCATGGTGGGAATTTAAAGTCTTAATTTATCTCAGATAATCGGGTATTTTCATTATTCTATATGTAGAAATTTTCGTTTTTTTACATAAAAGAGTTCTCAAAAAATTTTAAAAACAGTACCTACAAGGCACCATCTTTGAAACGATGTAGCACTGTTAGGAAGTACTTTCAGATAAGATGATTTAGCTCAAATCATCATAAAATGAGCTCTATATTTTAACCTCTTGGTTTGTCGGTCTTGTTTCTGGACATCCAGTATAATATTATCTACGCTTAAAAGCGTCCTTTTTATGAAAATCGCTTCAAAATGTGATGTAACCGGATTATTTATTTCTACAAGAATGAAAATTGCATACATTGTATGCTTTTTTAGAATTTAGAGCTATCGGCTATCTTGTTCTAAATCTTTCTTGTACTGAGGTTACTAGGTACATAATTTTATTTTCACATCTTTTGGACAATTATTCAAAATAATTAAGAATTATCGTATCTTCTTTGCTTTATTTCAGTTGTGAAGAGAATGTAATTGTACGCAGTTTTTAGCGATCCTAACAAAAATACGTAGTGTACATTCATTTATATTGTATCACTTTACACATTTCAGTTCAAGGTTGATCATAAATTAGCTGACATAGCCGACGTGTCTATTCGTTGTTAAAAATTATTTATTGTACGAATTAAACCAATCACTAAATATTTATATAATAAAATTGTTTGTTATAGAAAAATTATACTTACTGCCATTAGCCAAGGTTGTTTTCCCTTTTCTTTTTAAGTGAGCTTGGGAAAGTCGCAAATGACTGCGCTTGCCAATTCGAGAACTAGTATTTGAATTCATTTTCACAATTCTAACTAATTGTTATAATTCGCTTAACTAATAATTAATATAATAACACCGTAAATTATTTTAAATAACCACATACAAATCTGAGAGTGTTAAAAATACAAATGTCACAAACAAGTGCAAGTAAAAATTGAAAGGGAGGAGTCAAGGTTGACAACGATATAATCCACACAGATGGCACCATATTCTTAACAAGTATTTAAGAAATATTTATTTTGTTTTCTTCTTTATAAAAATCCTAATAGTTTACAGTAAAAAATTATTTTGAAGAGAAAATAATTATCTACGCCAATTATTTATTAAAAATTGAAACTTATATAGCATTGAGTTTTTAAACAAGCTTCAAGTTAACTCATAATAGATACTGGTACAGAATTAGTTGTTATTCTAATAATTTAAACAAATTCATTAATTTGTTAAATAATTGGCATACCCAAAGTAATGCTAATTTTAAATTTTTAAACTGCAAAGCCATAACTTTATTAATAAGTAAGATATCTGCCAAATAATTTATATGTAAATGTCCATTAGAACGAAACGGCTGTACAGGCTCTTAAATTCAATTTTCAGTTTTATGAATGGAAAGTTATTGCTAACTTCTTTCACTGACTTTGTACGATACAGCACAAAGTGTTGTTGCTTTAGATAGCTTTAGATACATTTAAAGCTATCTAAAACAACATTGTCCTAAGTAACTACACTCTCAAGCATCCAAACTGCTCCTAATATGTCATCTCGATATAAATGATGTCTTTTCATCGCAATTCAACTTTAAAACTGTCCATTTTATTTATTTGTAAATAACACAAGCTAAGTTTTGATTCCAAAACGTAATGTAAGAAAATGCACAATTGAACAACTATCAGATTTTATCACGTCAAGTTATGGAAATAAAAATATTTTAGAAACATTTTAAATACATATATTGTAATAGGCTCATCTATATTGCTAAAATACTATTTTTGCAATTTGTATTTAATTTACTCAATTTTTATTAAATATCCCTAGATTTCTGCTATATGTGTACTTTAATTATTTTAACTTCGTAATAGAAGTGGTTACATTTTAACTATAGTATAATTAAAATGTTTTAAGAAATTTTCTTTTTTAGCAGTTAAAATAATTTCACTTATAAAATAATCCAATGTAACGTAAGATCCGATATAAAGTCGTGGATGAAAGTACGCTACCAAAATAAAATATACCCAACAGTATATTTATCATTGACTTTTCAGACGCCTTCCAATTAGTTAGTTTTTGTTAATAATGCCATCTATTATAATCTAAATCTTTTTCAAATTATGGGAGAAGTAGGTACACCTTGAACCACCACAAAAGTAAAGGGTGAATATTAAAAGTTACTTAACGTGAATTTTTGTTTGCAAGAGAACAAGTACACAGCTATTAGTACTTTCAATGCGAATGCCAAATTTTATAGTGACGAATCGCATTGTATTGATCCGTCCAGATCCGTGAAGTGATTCGAAAAGGTCCGCTAAAGCCATCTGGAATCATAGCTACATTTGAATGCATTCGTTGTCGCTTAGAATATTTTTTACTGAAATACATCATGATTTTACCGTAAATTAAATATCTAACTAGGAAGGTATCGTTACTGTCAGAAACCGATTTGAATTAAACTTAGCACACATATAAAACAGATAAATAATGTATATCCCTTTTTTAATCTGCCGAAAAAACCAATTAAAGGGTGAAAAAAACTCTTTCGGTGTGAAAATTTGTTTTACTTTATTATTTCGAAAACTGCTAAATCGATAAATCTATACAACCTGCTAACAATGAAAAGGTATGCCGAGCGAATATTTCATTAATAAAATAACTTTATTCGAAAGAGGTTTGTCACAGTTATTACAATATGATGCAAACGAGCTTGGCTAATGTACTGAATATGTTAATCACTACATTTCAAATAAGTAACTTCATTTGCGATGCTATAATGTATCGCAAAATGAAATTATGTGACTTAGTGAACAATATGCTTGAAAGATCAACTGAAGATGCCCTATTGCATCTTAAACGTGATATTGGTTTAGACTTCGATCCTTTACAAAACGTACCTAATAGTGATTCGTCAAACATAATCATCAACCTAGAGGAAATACTTATGAGCAATCAGAAGGAAGCGGTACGTCCTACAAACCGTTCTGCTCATATGGAAGGGACAGCGGTTATTGATGTTACCTATAAAAGTGAATCTATAAAATACCACAAGAATAGTAAAGAAGGTCGATTGAATATAGACTTTGTTCGTAGCAAATTTAGGTGAGTAAAAAATACATTTTCGTTATAGGAAAGGTGATAGTAAGTACGACAAATAAAAATTCATTGGTCAGTACATTTGAACCACTTTTACTAATGCAATAGCACGAGGACCTGTAGTTCACGATTTAAGTTTGCGACAATGGACACTATCAGCCAACTAATTAATAAAATTATTGGTGTTTAAGTGTTCAAAACGTTGGGTAGTTCTATTTAAATAAAAATTCCGGTTAGTGTCACGAAAATAGCAAAATTTACTACAAAAATAGCAAATCTGGAAGCTTCAGCTTTGCAACAAACATGTGCGTTATTCATTAACGTAGCAAAACCTTATAGACATACGTATGATTTACAAATATAATTAATTTTAACAAAAGGGGGTTCAAAATAGAGCTTCATTAAGATAGAAGTTTTGCATATAAAGGTTTAAAATCAGTTGACGCTGTCATTCAATCTGTATCTGCCAAAACACCTAGTTGTACTATTTAACCTATAATATATGTGGATGGTGAATTACTTTCGCCTCTATTTTTAGTTTTAAAAGAACCTACAGAGAATCTTGGATTAACAACTGCAAGAATCACTATTTTAAGCAACAATTATATATTTTGGTATCCGAAAGTGGAAAGTTAACAACTTAATGTTTTAACGCTAGTTTCAAAGTGCATATTTACCTTAACTTCCTACTCGATTCAAGAAGTGGTCAATGCCCTGCTACCGTAGCAAGTCTTATTCCTGAAGATAAGAAAGTGAAATTATTCACCATTTCATGCAAAACTATAAGGTATTTACAAGCTCTAGATGTTTAGGGATTTCACTTTAGAAAAATTATGATCGAACATTAGCTGATTTAATTTTGATATTAAATAATAACACTAATCTTCATTTAAGAAGGAATATTATAAAATTGCAATCATTAACATACATTTTGTTATCATCACCATGCTTCAAAAACCATTTCAATATAATTGGTATAAAAGTGGATATATAAATCAACAACCGGTTTATTTTATTAATTCTATAGAACATGCCTTATTTAAAGCCTATATCAGTACACAACCATCATGTACTGAATGTAGTGCCACTGCTGTAATAAGGTGCACATGGTGTGAAAAGTTTCTATTATTAAAATAGTACTTTAAAGCATATCATTACTGCGCGAGTGATCAATCTTAGTTTATACATTTACGGATATCAAGGAGACTCGTTATAATTTATTATATACTTACTTCTATATGTATTTATACAAATTTATAATGCAATATAAAGGCGTTATATGCAGTATCTATTTTATAAATGAATTTATCACTTTCTTCGCCAATTATTAATTGTACAAGTATTAAATTAAGTTTTTAAGTATTTCTATAAAATACTTTATAACTTTAAAACGTACATTGTTTAATACAATTTTAAATTATGACGCATTTATCAACACCTTTTAAATTTATTAATTAATTAATCAATTTAAGGACTATAGATAAATGTATATTGTTTGCACGAGTTGAAATTGCTGTACCTATATTTAAATACAAGCAATTTCGTTGATCCTATTTGCGCAAATCAACTTGTAACTCCAACTTGAGGGTTGATTTCAGTCTTTCATTGCCAAAAGGTAAAATACAATATCTCACGTAAGATGCAATCAAATTATGATAGATAATAGCACTGCACGCTTTAATTGAACACCATGTAAGAACTTTGTAGATAAATGTATATTGCATTTACGATGTTACCCTTAAAGTTACCACTTCTCTAAAAGACACTTAAACTAGTAAATTTAACGCAGTTTACGAAAGTAATACTACAATTTGGGTTGGATGAAAAACGCATCCCCTATTAAAAAGTTTACTCTGAATTTTATCGTTCACCACAGGATTGTTATATGCATCAATCGAACATTCTCAAAATAAAGGCAACTATCAATTGAAATAGTTTCTATGTCTGCTCAGGTTCACGAAATAATGAAGAAAAACGAATTATTACCCCAATTTTTAGTAGCGTTTTCATTTTTTGAATGGATTTTTCCGCTGAAAAATAAATTTTTATGTTGTATATGTACGTAACGCTACATTTAAATTGATTTTTGACAGCCAAGATGCTTTCCTTGTAGGAGATTTACAGAAGTTGTAGGATCGTTTTATTAAATATATTACTCAATTTCAAATTGTTCCTTTTCCTTTAATAAGTTAAGAATTTGTCAATACTCTCTTGTATTTACTATAAAGGGTGAAACATAAGTTTACATCATAACTTCAGGAGGTATTACTTTGAGCAATTTTAACCCAAAAAGTCTAAATAAACCATGGTCGTAAAACGAACCGTTTTCTAGCTACAGTGTAGCCCTTTATCTCGGCCATTGATTTATTAGTAATTATGCTAATTTAAAGTTTCATTATAATCTATCAGACAAACGTGTTGTCCAGATTTGATGAATTTGTCTTCTCTACTTTTTGAATTATTCAAAAATTCTGCCTATTTTCATGAATTTTCAATACTCTATAGCTGAAAAGCGGTTAGTTTTACGACCATAATTTATTAAAACTTTTTGGGTTACGATTACTCAGCGTATCACCTTATGAAGTTATAAACGAACTTATGTTACACCCGATATACTGAAAATTGCATGAAAATTTATCAGCATATTAAATTGAAACGTGACAATGCATTTTTTTCTGCAAGTATAAACTATTGTACAGATGACAAAGTGCTATAATTTACATGGAGTTCCATTAAGTTTTGTTATCGTATTTAAATCAGAATATACCAGTATTTGAATTACTGTTGTGCGTAGCTGTAAAACAACGTTCTCAACAGTGCCACATTACGACTGATCTTTTCACGAGTTTAGCAATTAGTAAAATAACATAAATAATTTAATTTTTAATGAGTTAACCAAACGCCAACAACTTAACTATTAATACTTTATTTAGTTTTATTATTCGCGATAGAGTAAATACCATAGGGCTGAATTTAACACCGCAACAAATTACTGTAGATCGCGCAACGAATTGCTATTTCAATTCTCTCCTACTAAATCGGGATGCTATAAAGTAACCGAGAACCGCCTTTAGCCAAAAACAGCAAGTTAGGTTAGGAAAGATAGAATTATAAATAAATGAAAATACCGTCCCGACGTTTGCACCAGAAAATTTTGTTGTAAAATTAGGAAACTTAAATCGGAACGGGTGATCCAACACAAGATGCTGTTAAGGAATATCCACATTTGTATCAAATCAACGTATTCACGTCAGAACTTCAATATGTGATCATGATAAGAGCACGTTTCTTTCCTTTGATTTAGCAGCAAAAAACCAAGTATTAGTAGAAACAGCCCCAACCCGATCATCTTATCATTTTTGATATACGCCTGTTTCCAAGGGCCGATCGTAATGTAGGTCTTTGATACAAGTGTAGACAAGCCTTTATATGCTAGGCAAAAATGTTAATCACTACACTACATAGCTAGATGGTATTATAACTATGTAAATTTCGAATTTAATCAAGCAATTTTAATGTTTCCCGTTTCAAGTGCAATAGAAATCGTGTTATTTTTCACATATTTTGTGAAATTAGCCGATAACAAAATAATTTTGAACTATAATGTTTTAGAATTTTGTAATTTTTTGTCCTTTTATTCTACCTCGGAAAATAAGGAAAAGTCCAAAATTTCAGATTTTTCGGATATTTCGTTTTTGAGTTATTAATTTTTAAAGTTTCCGAAACTGCGATTTTTGCTATGTTTTGAAACCTTAAAATGGCCATATCTCGAAAAATATTTGACTTAGAGACGTGAGATTTATGTCATTTTATTTAGTTTCTTATAATCTTTAATCAAATGTGCTACTTGACAATATTCTTAAAATTTTTAAATTTTCCCTAACCCAAATTCTTTTAAAATTTCAAAATCGAATTTTTTTTTTGAAAAAAAAATACATGTTCATACATTATTTATAAACGTGTGTGTGAAATTTCATGATAGTGTTCCAATAGGATCATATTAAAATAAAATTAGTTGATGGCAGTAAACGGCAGTTTGTATGATAAGATGCCAATGCACCACATTGAAACTAGGAAAGTGTTGGCCCTAGTTGTCACAAAGTAAGTGTATATCACTTATTGATAGGTTGTACTATGTAGTTTATATTAAAATTATAAAATTGATTTTTTATAATAACTACAAGATCGAAACAATTTGGAGATTTTCCACATTTTTGTATTAGCTGTATGAAAAATTTACCGGTATTGCAACAAAAGATACATTTCAAAATTAAATGAAGAAGGGGTTTAATTTTAACAGGGCTAAGTTATGTTTTAGGTTAACAAAACACAGACTGGTTTTAAAAAATTAACACAGATTTTCATGATAATATTTTTTGCACACAAATGATCTAATTCTTAAGATACAGAGAAAAAGATGAGACTTTCAATTTACAGGTATAAGAGATCTTTCTTGTTAAATAAAATATTGGTAGCGTTTTTCATTTCTTCTGCACAGAGTTTGTAATTCCTTCTTGTGGCAGTAGTTGGATTAACTTTGCAAATTACAAAGCTTTTTGGCACAGTCAAAGCATCTGACTTTGCCGGATATGTAAAAGAAGTTTTCTGGTCTACAGGGATGTAAAAATTATACTTGTATCTCTTCTTCTTACCAACCTTTTGAAAGCACATAAGCCATCCACCAGTAGTTGTCGCAGGCACATGCTATGAAACTTTCTATCTGGTCTAAAGGCATGTCCTCACCATCTGGACTTACATTGATCTTGTGACATGCATACTGATCAGAATAAGAAATATAACTTTTGTTTTTACTTTGTCTTTGCTGACACGAATAAAAGCATGGTATTTCTGTGTACGACATGAATTATAAATAATATAAAAATAGATTAAATTTTTCATAGTAAAAATGGGTGGAGCACAGCATTGTACCCCAAAGAAGCGTAGATTTATTCAAAAGCTAATAAATGAAGGAAAATCTTGCAAGTTTGTAGAAAAAACAATTGGCTGTTTTGCAAAAATGATATGTAACGCTTTAAAGTGGAAAATTATTGCATATTACAATAAAATAAAATTTATTTTAATATGATCTCATTGGACTACCGTCACGAAATTTGACACACATTAACAAATAGTGTATGACTAACATATTGTTTTCAAAAAACAAAATTGCGATTTTAAAATTTTGAAATTTTAAAGGAATTTGGGTTTGGCAAAATTTTACAATTTTAGGAATATTGTCAAGTAGCACACCTATTTAAAACTTATAAAAAAATGAATAAAATTGCACAAATCTCAATCCTCTAAGTCAAATAGTTTTCCAGATATGACCATTTTAACGTTTCAAAACCTGATAAAAATCTAACGATTTCAGAAACTTGAAAAATTAATAACTCAAAAATGAAATGACCAAAAATCTAGTACTGTACAGTACTGTAACGAAACTAGTTAATTGTTTTAAAATGTTTATTTATATTCATTAATAATAGGATGGTTTATATACACTTATTATTTAAATATTTATTTCACAATGCACTTTTAACAAACGTTTATATTTTCATTTATGTATACACAGTAACTTACAGCACAATATTCTAAGAAGAACGGAATTTAATCTACTGTCTATATAGAAATGATAAATTCTAGAAAAATATGCAAACTCTAGATGAATAAAATTAGTCATAATAATGATGCAATAAATTGCAATGCTATGACTCATTGCTGACCTAATCAAATTGACAGACATCGGTTACCGCAATGACTCATTTCGGATTACATTCTTTATTTTATTATCAAGGAAGGTGCTGGAAGTTTCTATAATTTTCCATCAGATTTTTATTGCTTCTAATTTTCGTTACACTGCCCCCTTCTTAAGACTGTTACGTCCTGTAACAGTGAACTTGAACTTTGCACCTGCGATGGTTCTATTTTCGTTGGCGAGTGTCCGAATCTGCACTGCGGTTCATACTTGCAGTCCAATTTGTTGAAATAATGGCAGTCCACAGATTTTGGCGTTTGTGGAATTCCATTTGGATTCCAACTGCACACCAGAATCTTGACACCAGTACCACGAAACACTACCTCCAACATGTTACGTACCACGCGCCAATTAAGCTGGTCTAACCCACAGCCGAGCTTTGGTACATCTAACTTTCTACTATTCCCTTAAATCCCATGTCTTCCACAAGTCTTCATAACGTGACTTTAGATGGGATAATGCTTTCGTCATAAGGTAGCAAATACTTCGCATACCGTGACGGTGACGGGGTAGCAGGTGACATGCCCTTCCAATTTCTGGCTCTTGTTGTAGTATTTCTTCTACGCCACCATACCTCTTTTTAAATTCAACTACGATTCCACGGACCAGGGCGTACTCCTCTGGTACAACAAACAGATTCCTTTACTCTTCAGTGGTAATTCCAAATCTAGCTTTGTGGTGTCCCGAAGAGGTTGTCATAAAGTCAGTAAATGATTATTCACTGTTTTTGACTCATAATTCTTCAATTTTTAAATGGTTTGCCCTTTGCACATATCCTTACTGTTCTGGTTTTGCGTTCCTCTCAGCATACGGGGCTAATCGATTGATGTGAACCACTTTGGGCTTTCCTCTGGGCAATTTCATAATTTGGTAGATTACATTGTTGATCCTTTTTATCACTTTATATGACCCTTCCCAAGAGCTTTGCAATTTGGGAGATATACCTCATCGTCGCTGAGGTTGGTACAAAGATACTAGATCATTGGGCTGAAATCCTTTCGTTTTGGAACTGTCTTATTTCACTCCCAAACAACACTCTAGCTATGGTCTCTTCTGTCGTTTCGTTTACAGCTGATCGCTTTGTCATCAGAAATAGATGTAAGTACTAGTGACAATCTCTGTGATGGTCAGAGACAACTTTTGACAAATATTTTCCCATTGTTCGATTCATGCGTTCTACCATTCCATCTGACTGGGTGAAAAGCAGTTGTTCTGGTCTTGCGTATTTGCACCAGTTGGGAGAGACTTTGGAACAAGACTGACTAAAAATTTCTTTCTTGGTCTGAATGTAGTTCCAAAGGAATCCCTAAACGACTGAACAGTTTTTTTTATCAAGGTTTTGACCACTGTAACTACCTCTTGATTAGGTAGAGCGTATACTTCGATCCATTTACTAAAATACTCCATTTCAACCAAGATGTATTTATTTCCAGGTTCAGTATTTGAAAATGGACAAGCTATATCGATGGCTACTCTTTCAAATGGACTACGCATATTATATTACCGGATCGCCGCTTTTTGACTTCCCAATGGACCGTTCCCAGATGCACATAATACACATTTTCGACACCATTCCTTAACATCATCCTTGCAGTTCATCCAGTAAAATCTTTCACAGAACTTTTCCAGAGTTTTCTTTACTCCCATACGCCCACTTGATGAACCATCATGCAGCTCTCGTAGAATTTACGATAATCTGTCTTTCGGAACCACCAACTGCATTCGTCTTTTACTTCCATAATTACCTTCCAATGCTCTTTTCAAAAGACCGTCCTGAACTTGCAAGGAGTCCAATTTGGATCGATATGCTTTAACAATGGGATTAAATGAGGCCACTTCTTCCCAACGTGGTCTTCGACCTTCATTATTCCATTTTAATAACGGCTTCAGGTCTGGGTCTGGATCTTGTTTGAGATTATCTGGGTTCCAATCATCGTAATTTACAATAGTACGGTTGACAAGAGGGTCTTCAACTTTTAACTCCAATCGAGTACAATGCTTGCAATCTTCTGTGCAAGGTCGTCTTGATAAAGCGTCAGCATTCCTATGAATTTTTCCGCCACAATGTACAACTTCAAAATCATACTCTTGTAGCCGTTCAATCCATCTCGCTATTTGGCCTTCTGGATTCTTAAAACTGCAGGAGCTATTTCAACGCTGCGTGATCAGTTTTCAATCAGAAATTTCGTCGATAAAGGTATTTATAAAATTGTTTAACGGGCTTTATCATAGCTAGCAAGTCTTTGCGCGTAACACAATAGTTCCTATTAGGTTTGGACAACACTTTGTTAGAATACCTAATCACTCATTATTCTCCGTCTTGGATTTGTAATAGCACTGCACCGATGCCGACATGGCTAACATCAGTATCTAGCACAAACCTTCCTTCTATTCTAGGGTAACCCAGTATAGGTGCTGTTATCAATGAACGTTTCAGTGTTTCAAATGGCTCGTGGCAGCTATTGTTCCATAAATATGGTTGGATACCGTTGGAAAAACTGACTGCGCTTATTCTTTTGCTCGTGGGATAAACCAAAGGTTCGACTGTGGCATGCAGTTTCGATAAACCCTTTACGGGCAAAACCTTCTCATTGGCTTTTGTGCAACGTACCACAGATGAGATAGGTGTGCACGTTCCTAATTCGGTGCCCTTCTTTAGCGTTATTTGGAAGGTATTGGCGTTCATTAAGCGAACAGCTGTTATTTCCTTAGCCTTCCTCAAAACTCTACCAGCTAGAATACCACTACCAATACTTATATTGCTGGTTTGTAAAATTCCTATACATCCTACCCGGAAGTCTCCATCCGGTTGGCCCATAACTATTGTTTCACTGCTTGGTAGTAACGTCACTTCTTCTGCTAGTATTATTTTTATTGCACGATCATCTCGTTGATTAATGGGTATCTCTTCATCATCAACTCATATGATATGATTCTTCAAGTCTAAGGCAAAGCCAAACTCAAACATTATATCCATACCCAATATAACAGGTTCTTCAATAACAGCTATTAGCGCGATGTTTTAACCTCCTACAACCGATCTCAATATCTGTATTAATTTCACTATAAACGGTTTCGTGATTTCCTGTAGCTGTACGTAATCGCAGCTGTGACGTCAGTAATCTTCAATTTCCAAAAACGTCCGGTTTTACTATTGCCTTTGTTGCTGCTGTATCCAGAAACATTTGGCAATTCCTCTCTACGATTGCTCTTTATGTAAAAACTATCTGGTTGATGTTTTAACGACGCCACTTGGATGGTTACTTCTTGGTGTTATGTATTATCAGCAGGAATGCTCATAGAATTTTGACAACTTTTCTGTATATGCCGGTGTTTACTCTTAACAAGATCTCTTCTAAAGTCTCGGGACTAGATATATGCTATTCAATGGCTCGCACACGAACTTGTCTCTTCAATGCTTGTTTGGCCGCTTCAAATCCTAGAGCATGAGCCAGTGCACCAGCAAAATCGCTCGGGCATGCTAATCTGAGTGCTTGTTGCGTTTTAGTATCCCTAATACCATCGACAAATGTTTGCACCCCAATTTATTCGATAAAAGTTTCTGGGGCCGTTGGGTATACTAATCTTACTAGCCGCGCAATTTCGGTTTCGAATTCCTGGCGTCCTCTCCAAGCTTCTGTACATAATTTCTCAACTGGGCACAATAGACCTATTGCAGATGTTTATCGCCGTATCGCATTTCCAATCGTAAAACAAGATAATCGTAGTTATTCTGTAGATCGTCCGGTATTGTTTGTAGAATGTTTATAGTTTCCCCACATGGAGTCACTATTAAGGCAGTTGCCTTTTCCTCAATCGTCCATCCATTCGATGGTGCGGGTGCCATGAATTGTTTGTGGTAATTGGCCCAAGATGTCTTCCCGTCATACGTGGGTGCTTTAATGTGTCTTCTAGTACTTGGCATACCATTTTTAATAACAGGCAAATGTTCAAGATGCTGTATATTGGCCGCAGTTAATTGTTCATGAGGAACTAGTGACGCTTCCCTCTTGGGCATGCTGACTTCTTTATTTACAGTTAGATGAAAAATTTTTTGATGTAGTTCATCGCGCTTCTTGGTTACCTCCTCAAATTTTGTTGACATCTCATTAGTAATATCTTCTATTTCTTTTGTTAGGTCCTGTTTTAATTTAATTTGGCTTAATTTAAATTCTTCATTTAATGCATATTAACTTGCTTTAATTTCATTTTGTAATGTATTTTGATTGGATTCCATTTCCTCTATTAATGCATTTTGACCTGATTTAATTTGCTCCTCTAGTTAATTATGTTTGTAATTTCTTCTTTTAAATTAAGTTGATTGGAATCCATTTGATTAGATTTCATTTCTCCTTGATTGGAATGCATTTTATCCTCTACCTTTTGTAACATTTCCATCAACGCCTCCATATTTTGTTTTCCGGCGCTTCTTGTCACTGACATATATAAACAATTACTACTAGCTTTTAATTAATTATAGTCTGTGAGTACAACTTTTTAAAAGCAAATCCGACACCTGGCACCAATGTCACGAAACTAGTTAATTGTTTTAAAATGTTTATTTATATTCACTAATAATAGGACAATTTATATACACTTTGTTTAAATAATTATTTCACAATGCAGTTTCAACAAACATTTATATTTCTATTTATATCTAATTATATTTACATTTATATATAGTATACGGTAACTTACCGCACAACATTCTAATAAAAACTAAACTTAAGGGAATTTAATACAATTTTTATACAGGATGTTTCACATAATATGCCATTACTTTTAAGGAATGAAAGCAGGCCCTATAGACACCCCAATAAGCGTAAAATTAAAGGAAATACGAATACTAAAAATTCCTTGTTTTAATAATGACGAGTCGACTATGCACATGCTCTCAAATATACAAATATCATCGAGTACTAAATAAACATCTCCGTAGTAAAGCAGAATTGTACGTGTTTATTTTAACTTCCGAAGTAGATGCATAAAAACAAGACTGTAAAATGATATACGTTTGTAAATGACAGTGACCGATATATTTGATTAACGAAATTATGCCAATTTACATCAGTTACTAGATGCGTTTCGTTGTCTAACCAGAGTTTTGATAATAAAAACTAAATCGCAAATTGTGCCCATCTACACCGTGTTTAACTGATTAGTGCTTTTATGTCAATAAAATTGTGCACAGGTCTGTAATAATGAAGTACTTGCAGAGGTACGATTCAATTAATATGGATTTAAAAACTGTAAAATGAAAAATTAGATTAAGAGAAATAAAT
>JAHWXV010559537.1:0-10108 GCA_024586415.1 Phrixothrix hirtus | reverse complement strand
AGATATGGATATACCAGCACCATTACAATTAATTGATGATAATTTAAATCAAACTGATGAAATGAATAGTAACATAGCTGATAGAGTAGATTTACAATGTACTAGTGATACAAGTGATGTGCAAAGAAATAGTGATGATTTAGTAAAAACATCTTCAGGTCGTGTTGTGCGACAACCTGTAAAATTTAATTTATAGTTACGCATTCTACTAAGAAAGGGGGATGTTAGGGAATTTATAATATAGGAAGATGGCACCAGGCGTGTGCGAATCTAATGGCGGATCTAGTTGATCTTGTTTTAAGTTGTAATTCGGAGAATCACATTTTTATGTTTAATAATAAAGTTATATAAAATAATAACGTATTAATTAATTTAAATACGACAGTAATGAGCTCTTGCGCTATGCGTTGACTTCATGGCAAACGCTCCCCTCGTTAATGATATTTAGTATCACTTGGGTTTCGAATCTTTGCCAAAAAATGCATGAATTGCAACCGTATGTCGATTCCTCAGCCGTGACATCACGACAGAACTACCGTCATGTCTTCGTCTTGACCTTGTTCCTTCAGGCGCCCTTGGCCTCAATTTTTTACTGAATTTGTTTCTTTATATTATTTGTTTAAGTACTAGTGACGCGTATGTGACGATATTTCTTGTTTCCTCTTATCTAAGTGTTATGCATGTGTTGAAAGATGGCATAACTAATAGAAAAGCTTTCAAAAGATAATCGGCGTGCCGTTATTCAACTTTAGTATGAGGCGTCATTTATTGGATATAGATTAATCAACGAAAGCTGTATATTTTGACTGTAGCTATTCGCATATAGCACAGATCGACTAATGCAATACGCTTCGACAAAGTAGCGCATCAACTAACGATTTGCCCTGTGAAACTCATTAAAGATAGAAAACTTTGCCAAATGTTGAACATTAACGTGGTGGCTGTTCATTTTATCATTCATATTTTGGATATCGCAAAGCTACTGCTAGATGAATTCCATGACTGCCTACTAATGAGCAGAAACATATGCGTCTGGCCATATCATTGCAGAATTTAATCCACTATCAACTAGGTAATGCCCTTCCGCGAACCCGAAACCAAACGTTAGAGTATGCAGTGGAAGTATATACATTCTTCGAAAGTAAAAATGTTTCGGCCCCAGTCTACGGTAGCAAAAATAATAGTCACCGTATTTTCTTATGACCAAGGTGGCTGCTCCTATATTTTAGAGAACATGGATCAGTATTACCGCTGAGAGATATGCAGACACCTTAAAGCTCTTGCGGATCACCATCAAGAATAAATGTCTCTAAAAGCGAACAAATTATGTAATTCTTCTGCGATTCAAGATCTGTTTGCTCCTTTGAAGTGGGAAGCCTTATAATATCTACCCTACAGTCATGACGTCCTCGTCCGATGATCATGTTTTTGGCCCATTAAAGAAATCACTGCAAAGACGGCAGTTCAAATCACACATTGATGTACACTTTAGTGTTAAGAATTGTTCCGCAAATAGTCGCAAAGGTTGTACCACAAATGGCTCGCGTTTTAATGTTGATAGATACTTCTTAAATAAAGCGTACCTTACAAGCTTTAAGCTTGTTTCCATCCGATAATCGTCATATAGTACAGAATGTTTGTATAAAACGTATTAATTATTTATACAATGTTCATGGTGTGTCAACGCATTACATTACTAATGTTTTCCCAGCACCTTCTACGGCGATGCTTATTTTTTATAAAAAACAAATAACTACTCACAACAAAAAATTTTGATCGGCTTTTATTACATACATTGTTCAAACAAACTTTATATGAAAAGTTGCCTTCCTGATTGCTACTATTTTGACACGAAATATTAGATATAAAGCGATTTCTTTGTAAATGGAAAATTTAGTTTCATTGTTTAATATTTTAAAAATATATCCATATTGAGTTTGTATAAAAAATATTAAATGTGCATTAAACGTTAGTTTTTTGGTATTTTGTAACACACTGCACATTTTTAAAATATAGATTTTGATAAAAAGAAACCATGAAAGTAAAATATTTTTGTAAAAATAGTAGCCTAGAAGGTTCTAACCTATTACAAATCTTTGAATAAAATCATGTGCTTGAAACGTTTTAGAAATCTAAATCCTTGGAAGGTGAAGCGTTTTGAAACAAGTTAAACTTTATTCATTTTATTTGAAGACAAGAATTGAATAAATCATATTATTTTAATATTCGAAATGTCCTTTTATCTAGAAAAACCACTCATGCTGTTGAAAATTCGCACAATATCAACCAAAGGGCGCATTGAGAGGATTTTATTGCATGTACGTATAAACATCAAAGTAAATTTCAATGTTCGGTTCGTATAAAGCCTAAAAAACATATTAGCGTTATTTCTTATTAATATTTGTAAGGCACTATAAAAATATTTAAAGTGTGACCGCATCTGTTTAGGTATTAAACAATTTTCATTGTAAGTTTTATAACTGTTTTCAGAAATTGTATTTAAATATTTATTAAGTGTTAATATTATGCAGCAATTCTAATTAAACTAATCGAAACGATATAAAACAACGTTGTCGTTGACATAGTCAAAGGTTTCGAAATATTTTCAATTTTCAATGCTCGTTTGCAATTATTGGTTCGACTATTTAAATACGTTTTAATGTAGTTAATAGTGTTTAAAAGAATGTTTAAATGTAAATTACAAGTATAACCCTTTTAGTAGCCTAATAAGCGTTGTCAGTTTAAGGTTTCCAAAATAATTAATGGAATTAAGTTTCAAATAAAGTATACTTTGTTAAAAACATAAATTTTATGTAAATAGTTACAATTTAAGCTTTTGTCATCCTGAAAAGTAACAAAAACGAAAGTATGCTCAGATGAAATAAATTTTGTTGTTCTTTAAGGTTTTAATGCTCAGCATAAATATTTTATTTACTGCAGTTACAAATTGTTCACTAATTTATCTTTTATCATTCCTAGAAAAGTATTTTTAAAATGGTTTGTTATTTTATCTAAAATTGCTGCTTACTTAATAGTTAATATTTCATTAAAATTGTTAAGGTAGCCTCGCTACGTTGTATACTAACGATTTCTCCTAATTCACCTGGTTACATCGAATAACTTTTCAAAATGGAATTGAAAACTAGTAACTAAGCCACTTTTACTTATGGTTGTGTTCTTTCGATTGCGTTTGCGTGCTTAAATTATTTAGATATGCTCCGTAGTTTAACCATTTTACATGTATTTCAATTTAATTAATCTTGACTTTTTCTATCGATATCACAACTTTTGAAAGTACAATCGCAGAATTTCTGAACAATTCTGCAAAGGTTAGTTAACTTTTTGTGTCGAAGTGAATTATACTTATTTAATGCAGGTGTTTCCGAGACAAATTCCAGTGTATTAAAGCCAATTAAAGCTATGTATATATCAATTATTCAAATGTTTAAAACAAAATGTAACTAATAATACAAGACAGATCTCCTGATAGATATTGATGGGGCGACGAAGGTGTCCACTAGTTTTGTGGCTAATTACGAGTGCTCACAAATACTTAAGGAACAAGGCGACGTCGAAAGTTCAACACCAATGTCGTGTTGTAGAACCGTAAAATTAGTTAATTCAGTAGACGTGCATCTTTCGTCAAATAAAAGTTACGATCAGGAACCAGAATATTAGATTAGAGATTTCAAGAAAGCTACCGGGAAAGTTACCGGAAAAACTATCGAAAGAGATTATAAAAAAACAACAAAACAGATAACTACTACTCTAATAACATATTAATAGGACTTGCCATATCGAATAAAATATGCTTTCAAAATAGATTCCACAATAAAACTAAGTCAGCAGCACGCGGTAGATTAGGGACAGTAGTATACGATTGAGGTTCTGTTGTTATAAGGCCTTTTCTTTATAGATGTCGAGATTCCCAAAAGTCGAAGAGTTTCTAGAAAGAAAAAAAAAGAAATAAAGTTAGTAAATTAAGTAAATTAAGGCGCTAATTGTTCTGAAGTATTGAAGAAGAGATGGTGCACCGTAACGGCAGGGTGCACGTCGCTGAAGTCTTTTTTATGATGAAAGAACACTAAATAATTTAGGTTACCGTCTGGTCTTACCTCAAAGTGTACGACACCTGCAAAAGAGAAGACAAGATATGATGAGACCTTTCAACAGTTAGACCAAGTTCTTTCCCAAACAGAAGTAATGTTCATTGCCAAGATAAGCAACTATGCTCTGTAATAGCACATCAACAACAATCACTATTAACATAATAACAATACTTAACTATTTAAAAAAATAGATAACGATAAATTTATATCCATCTAAGGACACGCTAATCATTCAAAGAAGTTAACTACATGTCTTTTTATGGAACAAAGCTAACACCTAAACCTTAATTTGAGGGTACCATAACAACTATCAATAGTACTTATTCTTTGTACAATATATTTATCAATCAACAATTAATGAAAATACTTTTTTATGGATAAAAGTTAACTTATACTTTAATTCTGAAGTTAATAACGTGAATTAATGATTTTCTAGCAAGAAACTGCTAAAATTCTTTAGACATATAAAGTTGAAGATATCACATAATAATTAAGTAAAAGCTGCGTAGAAAACATTGGTGTTAAAAGCAAACAGTAACAGCATCCGATTTTTCATAAAATAATTTAAAACTGAAAAGGGATTTTAATTATAGTAAATCACAATTTTTGCCAATGCGTATAAACACACCACTCATGTTTTTTTTACATTGAAGTAAATTATAACAATTAAATTAAGAGTATCAAATAGCGCAGTCGGTTATACAGAGATAAACAGCTAGTTGTTCAAAGAAATTTGGTTGTTAATAAATTTGAAATTAAAAAGTTAAGATAGCGTATTGGTAATACTGCGTCAAATTGTTCATACAAAGATTATTTCCAAAGCAAAATATTTTAAAGAATCTTGTTAAATTTACAGTCCATGTTACTTCACAAAAATAATTTAGTATCATAGTTCTGCGAATTACTAATGAATTTAATTGGGATATTATTTCTAGGAAAAAATAATTAAGTCAAAAGAACAAATTATAAAGTTACATTAACTATTCACGATATCTTCCTCTGTTTAGACAAGTTAGTATTTTATAGACATTCTAAGAAAATGCAAACTTCCAGATATGAGTATCGACATGTGCCGGTTCACTTCAAAAAAAAACACGACCATTGTTGACCAAGTCCTTAGGCATTTGTAGAAATTATTTCTTTGTTCATTATCATATTATTTTAAAGTTAATAACGTCGTAGCACGAAATAGCAAACTTGCAATAAGTAATTAAAATTGTACGACTTGTAAAATTGTTTTCTTACCGTCTTTTTCTAGGGCCAAACAACAGCTACATACAAAGCCAATTCAGCACACAGTTAATTTTGGACCCTCAGGTCAAGCTAATAGACAAAATCAAAAAGAATAATTACTAATGGTACTAATCAGGAAATTAACAAAGAAAAGCTTACCATCGTACATCAAATTACGATGCCGCATGCAGGCTAATATCTAAAAGCACGAGCTATCAAAAATAATGTTGTACCTTCGACACATGTTCCGGTTTTGTATAAACCCACAAAAAGATTATCAGGCAAGCAATATTATTGTATTTTAACGTTCAAAACACCAGGAAAGCATTATATTTGATGTTCGATGTTAGAGTGAGCCACTCCCTAGGAAATAATAGAACATTACAGTTTCCCACGCATAGCCATAATAAGCATAAAAATGTTAGTCTTACAAAGTCAAAGTTTAAGCCAAAGGGACTATTATTAAACCTCAACGAAGGAATTATACAAAATAAAGCAAAAATTATTACAGTCCAGTTAGAAATTATTGTTTTCCTTAAACTTAAACCTAAAGTGCGGTATATGCAGGGTGATCCCAAAATATTTTTATATACAATTTTATCCTGGGTGCGTCTTTACGATAAGTGAATTGTACATGAAAACTATTCAGAAAAGCTAATGCACTTAAAGAATACAGCGTTCTGTTAACAAGTATATTAGTCCAATAAAAAACCTACCGCTGAAGTTTACAACTGCATATGATTGCTCAATCGAACGCGGCAAACATACAGATATCAAAAGGTATCTACCTAAATACTTGTGTGCGGTAATGAAAGTTTTGTTCCTAATTAAATATATTCAAATCGTAAACATAAATATTTAAATGCTCACAAAACAAAGAAAATATGAAACTCATTTACCTAATGCTTTATATTGTATTTAAATAATAATGACGTTTCCTTAAAATTATTTCCAGTAAAATTCGAGGTCTACAAGGAAGCAATTTTTAGATTACGTTCTAGGACTGCAATTATTCATAGAAAACGCAATCAATTCTAGGATATGTGAAAATTGTCATTCTCTTTCAAACAAATAGTTACGTTATTTAAATATTCATTTGAAACGCTGTGATGATGACTAATTGTATGTCAATATTTGCAGTTTGATAATTTTATTACTTAAATGAATTTATATTCATTATACTCGTGAACCTAAATTTTTTGAAACTTCCTTTAACACTAAAAATTGAAGCGAAAGCAATTCACTATCTGCCAATATTGTAAGCTAAATGGTACAGCTATGTATTATGGTAGAGAGTGATTGAGTAGCAGTGTTAACTGCTTTTGTACCATTATATGCCAAAGTTCAACCAGAATGAAGTTCTGAATAGAACTCAGTTTGATGAGAATTGAACAAGTTTTGTACACCATACCTATGCATATAAGGTTCTGCTTCGCTAATGAACGACTGACATATTTGTTGTAAAGTTGATGCTCCTGCTTTTGCTGTCGTTGTAGTCAACTTTATAGTTTTACGTGACACTGAGCTAACTCTAATAGAACCACTCATCGTTTGGAATACTTAAAGTCCGATAAGACAATTACGTCTTTGGCTACCAGTTCCCATTTTCGCCAATTTAAAGCATGGACTGCAGATTCGCAATCTGCTGCACCGCTAACATTGTTCCGCACGTATCCACTACTTAACTTCAGTTTGTCGTACTCTTCTTAGCTGTTTTCTCCCATCTATATGACTGGCGTTAATTCCTTACTAGCATAATTTTCTGCGTTTCAAATTTAATCCTCACACTTCGCCGCTGTTCCAGTATATTACAGGTTGACCTTGATATGCGATATCGATGGCATCCGACTCAGAATATGAACAGGATGGATCGTAAACTGTGCTAATTCCTTTTCTGATAGCTCATAAATATCGAATTTTGACATAATTTTGGATTGAACAGTCCTCAACAAGCTACACCAAAACTAACATCATGTACAACATTAAATAGGATATCTATAGTTATGTCCAAAAGTGTCATATAATTCAATTTCATGGTACGTTATAGGATCTTAAACAAGGTTACTTATTTCAAATATTGTCATTAACATACGTATTAAAGTATTCAAGCATTTGTGTAATTGTGGAAAATGTTTACCGACTAGAACTACTTTACTAGTAAAATATTCACTAAGTGTACCCTTTTATTCTTTGCTGACAGTTTAAATTCCGAGGTGGTCTTTTTTTAGTAAGCGAGCGTAAGTAACGTAGCTTCACCTTATTTGATAATGAATTTGAAGCTATAAAAGGTAACGGGAGTTGCAGCATGGAATTACCATATGTAAATATAGATGTAAATGACGTTGTCTAAATACTATTTCCACAGATTAATCTGCAAATCCATTTTATGGGCAGATTTTACCCTTCCATTACCAAAAGAAGCAAATAATCACATTACCTCATTTAATTTATATCAGAATGCAAGAATTCGTAAATAAATGTACATTTTCTTTATACATTTATTTCTAAACTTGCAACCTAACGTAAAAACAATTAAACTAACAAATTTAACAATAATTTATGAAATAATACTAAGATTTTGATTCCACAGAAAATGCACGGTCTCTTGCAAGTTTTATCTCGAATTTTGAGGTACGTCAAGTTTAACACCGTCAATATCTGCTTTTAAAAATGAAGGTAGTGTGAATAGAAGTTTTGTCTTTATCTGTTGAGATTTCGAAATAACGAATGGAGCCGTTTTCGCCCTTCCGGTGGATTTGCCGCAAATAAAAGAAAGGGGAGTTCATTATTTTTTCATGTTTTACAAGTGAGAAAAATTACATTCAAATCGGTTTCTGACAGCGGGGACATTTCTTTTGTATGCTGAAGATATAACGACAATATAACAGTCCATGCAACCTAAATTGTCGATTACTTTATGAACGATTTTGATGCATACTTTCGGATATACATTAATCAAATCTACTACTTCCAATATTGAAAGGATTTCAACGTTGTACTTACAGTAGTATTCATTTCTGAGATTTCCTTTATTAATTGAAGTATTTGGCTAGACCCTAGTTACAACAAAGTTAATAATCCAGATTTTGAGTATTTGCGAAAATATGTGCCTTCAGTTTCTGCTTGCAGATGCATTTATTTCGAAGTTTGTGCAAATTATCAACCATAATCAACCCTGAATGAGAGTAACTCTTTCATACATCCGGACTTGAGTAATATGGATTTTAGTTTAAACCTATCAAACTTGTATTGACAAAAGATAAATCAATTATAGACCAATTCCCAATATCTACGCCACTAGAGGAAATATTTGGAACTGATGAACTGCTGTTAATTAAGCTCTATTTATTGACACCTTTGCTGAATCAAAAAATCTTAAATAGTCATTTGGAAGTGATATTGGGAAATAATTGATTTTATTCCCAAACTTTGGCATCATGTAGCTTTAAAACTATGTACTTTTAAATATAAGTGAATATATGCCTCAATTTTTATTTTGACGAAAGGAATATTACGTTAAAACTTTTGGTATATATTATGAACCACCTTTATATTTATTATTTAGTAAACTTAATAAAGTTTAGTTAGGTGAATTACCTTATGAACTTCTACCTATATAGAGTGTTTCACATAATATGGCATTCCACTTAGGGGATGAAAGGAGCTCACCACACTACACTACAATATGCGGTAAATTAAATGAAAAACGAATACCAGAAAGTCCTTTTTTTTGAATAATGAAGAATTGACCTTCGCATATGACGAATAGTGGCCAATAAGTGCCAGTTACTGAATAAACGTTACCGTATGGTAAAGCAAATATTGTACGTATTTCTTTTAACTTTTGTAATAGATGCATAAAAATAAAACTGTAAGATGATGTACCATTTTTAAATGTCAACAACTCATACCATAGTAATCGGAATTATAAATATTAATATGAGTTATTGAATACATTCAGTGGAATATACGCATCAATAATACATCGTGCTCAATTATTTGTTCAGAATAATGAACATTCTTTAAGAAGATGTTTTAACTGTGAGTTTTGTAAAATCCACTTTGTTCCTTACAAAAACCTTAAAAATGAAAGAAAGAGTTAAATTTTATCATAACAAATTCTATGATAAAATAATGAAACAAATCTTTCCTAACAAATATTTAGCTGATAACACGCTTCACCTGCCTTAAACAATCTATAACAGGGTCTCTTCAATAACAATTTAAATTAGGACCAATGTAAAAAAAAGACCTAGTATTTGGCATAAACAAAAGTGCATGGACTGCATTGTATGACTCTCGCGTAAAATGCAGACCTCTTCACCTATTTTTGAATCATTTTAGGGATGTTATAGTTTGAGAAATCAATTGGCGATTACGATTATTTGTTGTCTATACCGTTTCCAATGTGACCCGATATCTTTAATATTCCACACATAATTAGATACAATGGGGTTCTAGAGCTCAATATTGTGATAAAATCCAAACTGAAACGGAGTGCGTCCTAATGCGTTTTCCTTTATAGTCTTTAATAATAAAAGGCCGCAGTTAAAGGTACTCTACATTCTTTTTCGTTTACTACTGTTCACAAACTGTCTCATACTTTTGATTTAAGATATTAATGTGCAAAATGCGTACCTTAGAAAACAAGAGTTAAACATACATATTATCACGAGCCGTCTGACCACCGCGGCGTAATAAAAGACGCAGACATCTGCAACTATATACTTAAGATAAGATTATGATAGGGCAGGATTGCAAATAGC
>JAHWXV010559507.1:0-22699 GCA_024586415.1 Phrixothrix hirtus | reverse complement strand
AGACCAATTTCTAAAAACATGTTTTTCGGACTCAGGGGACCTGAAAACGTGTATTTCCGCTAAAAACTGGAGATCGAAAATTTGGACCGAAAACATGACTCTCTATAGTATATTTCATATGCGTAAGAGAAAGTAAAAAGTACAGCGAATGGAGTATAGAGTTTACCCTAAATTAAGTGCAACGATAAGGCTAAGACAGAAACGCCAAACAACAGTACGTTGAAGTTACTATGTGATAATCGTAGATTATAACCGCCTGTGCGTAAATTATGGAATGTCCTCCATGATATTTTCATTTATATTGACATCAAACTATCATGCTCGTCAATTAAACACTTTATCGACTTAAGGCATTCCTTGTTATTACTATAGGATTTCAGTTTCATCAGGACCTCCAACCCTCCTTCGACTAATCCTAGGTGTAAATTTTACTGCAACACTCCCCCGTTTACTTTATTACGGTTTTAAGGTGACAGTGCACGGAGGAGGTTGTATCCCAGATCTTGATCTTGTATTGTCCAACGGTTAGAAAACTCTAAAGTACTTTTAATAGGTTTCCTCAAAGACAACAATTAAAGCATTTGCGCGTTATACCATATTTTAACACTTTCACTGTCCATGAATCACATATGATTCAAAGGGAATGTCTAGTTACACGACCTTGAATTATATATGATTCAACGACATGATAAAGTTAATATGACCTTATAAACTTTAACGTGCTATTTGAGCGCATTTCTGCAGTATGGACGTGTAAAGGAAGGAGAAAGTTATTCACTTTAATGTCGTTAAATCACATATGCTTCAAAGACGCGACTTAGGAAGATAAAAATAAAATACATATACCACAGAAAAAAATAAATTCATTTAAATATAAAATACATAAAACTCAAAACATAATATGACTTACAGTAATAAGCAAAAAGAGTATTGAGGTAAACAAAAACATTTATTCTGCAGAAAATTCGCAAAAATTTTGAGAGAAACTATGGGTTGTTTTTGTGTTTAGTTCAAAGGACGATAAACAAAATGATTTGCTGCACCTATTACATTCTGTATCCACCTGCTTAGTTCTTGGGATGGCAAATTTCGTGCCTTTCTTTCATTGATGTGCCTGATAACATTCGTGGTACTGTTTCCAAACAATTTTACCATTATATTTTCTTGGTATTTTTGTTAAAAGATGCTGAATAGATGTGGATAAGTCAATGGGCCGGATGTGTTCCGAGGTAGTTCATATTTCAAGCAGATTCTCAATTAGTTTTTCTGTGAATTGCAGTAATGCTATCTTTTCTTCACAAGATTCCAGAAAAAGTAAATATCTATTAGTTACTATTGTACTAAAGATAAGTTCTATTGCGACCTTCTTGTACCACACTACTGACTAGCGAACTGGCAAATAGTAACTGCTTAACCGATCAGAGACATCAATGCCTTAGCAGTTGGATGGAATGAGAATAACAGGTTTTTAATTGAATCATATATGATTCAAAGATGTACGAATAACATGTACTTTAACTCTACGTCCATGAATCATATGTGATCATGCAATTTGGAAGGGTAGGGATGGATTGTAAAGTTAACAACATACCTCTAAGAACTTTTTTTAATATAGTTCAACTAGAGATCTCCCTGGATAGTGAATGTGTTAAAGTGGTATCATATGATTTTGCTATATTCAAGAATACTACCGTTCCGTGCTTTCTATTTACCAGTGCTTCCTAGCTAGTAATTATAATATCGTTATCTGGGCCAATGTTATTTATTTCGCAAATAGAGGGTGTAAAATGGATTTTGTATTCCCAATTATATAACTTTGTAGTAATAATTGTTTGTTATTTATCATTTGTCGAATAACTAAGTTTAACTGCTGTGTTTATCAAAGTTTAGGTTATTAGGTTGAATATAAATTTCAGTAACTTTTCGTTTATTTAGTGGTGCTGAATTATTACATGGTATTCTAAACAACAAAAGAAAATTAATAAATTTTATGACCAACGCATTTTACGTGCAACTTCATAGATTTTACACGTGTTTTATGTGCTTTACCTCATTTTAAAGAAATATATTTAATTAAAGGAAATACATTATTTACAACAGGATATAACATCAAAAAAATTTCATCAACTGACCTGAAATAGGGCAGAAGATGTTACAAAAACCAAGCAAAACAGAATTCTTAAGAGAGTATTGTTGGAGAATTCCCTATTATCCATTGTTTGCTTAGGACAGATACATAAAAACCTAATATGAAAAGCAAGATTGGAAAAAAATGGTAATGAACTGCAAGTGACTATATATAACGAGGGTTGTATATTCTTAAAAAGTTAATTAAAATTTTTTTATCTTAAAAGGGTACATTATAATATTTTCCAGTATCCTTGGTCAATACATAAATATTTAACATATAAATCGAATCTAGTTTTTAATTAAACACATTAATTTTTCAGTACAAAAGGCTTCAATTGTTTTTGTAAGAAGTTAAAAATAGTTTTACGACCTTCATGTCATTAAAATAACAATGTCTATAAGAGTAATAAAATAAAATGAAGGAGATTGGGCACTAAAGCAAAGGCAGTTATGTATTTTATTACAGTGCATTAAACTGTTTGATAGGAATCAACATATTACGCAGACTTGATTATTTAAGCTTGCGTTCTATTTTGTTTGTGGAGGTTTGATTATTAGAACATAAAAGTAAAGAAAGAACGAAATTGCACATCCTGGCATTGTTCGTCTTCCTAGTCTGAAAGTAAACGTTTAAATCGAGTTGACTTTTGTATGTACAAATGATTTGTTATTATCTTTCAAGGCCAAAATCGTATATTAATAATGCTGTATATAAAAAGAATTGTTGGGAAACTAAATGTTTCAAAATTAGCTTAAAAATTTTATTTTTCGTCATTATGTTTGGTATATGCAACAGTTTCTTGGCAGCTGGTTATGGTGATAAATAAAATTTGCTTTTGAAATTCTACATACATATTTGTATTTGAAATTTACATACTTTAATTATTTTTATATCAGCTAACTCTTTGTATTCCGCTTTCAAAGCATTATAATTAATGATTTAATGTGTAAAGCTAATTAAATGGAAACATTTAAAAATTATAAAATACGTAATGTCTAAGAAAATATTTGACTTTTCTGATTATACTTGTGTACGAAGATAGAATCATTTCTTTAATTGTTGTGCTAAAATGTTTAACCTCTTTATGTATCTATAACCAAAAATAAAGTCTTTTCCCCAATATTCACTACTTCATAATTTTAATAATTCTCATCTGCTCACTAAATTTTTCTTCCACTAAAATATTATCGAACTTGGTCAAGTGTGAACTCGCGTCCTTTGGGCCTTGAGATAAATATGACAAGCACTGTGCCTCCAAAATCGTTTAAACGCAATTTATATTAACATCTCGTAAAAGTATACTTTAGATACTATATTTATTTATATACATTAATTACGTGTTAATTTCTTCATTCGTTCAATTGAAAATATTTACGTGTTGACTGCACAGATTTTAGTTAAAAAATGTCTATGTACCTCCCAACTTTTTGTAACGTATTTGTTCGCTTAGTATAGGTAAATCTGTGCGGAATAGCCTAAAGACAGCAAAGTATTTGAAAATATCGTAAAATTTCAGATAATTTGCAAATTTTACAAAAAAATGAGTTCGACGGTCATTAACCTTCAAAAGCTTTAACTGAGCTTCTCAAGAATAATTTGCCTGTGAAATGTTGGTTAAAACCGAACAATAAGAGCTACTATTTAAAATAAAAATGGAAATACTTGTAAAATAATGTACTACCCTACAAGTCAGTTATACAAGGTACCCTGTATACAAGAGGCATTATTTTATTAACAGTTACATTTAGGTATGCGCAAAAAACCGCTTATAAACCACGTGTCTAAATTAAAATGTTTAGAAAATACAGTATAGACTCGTTAATGCGAAGTCACCTTAGTCCGAATATCCAGAAATATGAATTGACGAATCCCAAATCGATGGTCCGATCATGACTGTATAACTTAAATAAAGTGCGATTTAACGAACATCGTTCGGATTGTTGAGTCGGCGGACACACTGGGGGTAACACTAGAAAAAACACGTAAATACCACGGCCGTTTTGGGAAATTCCTCTTGTGAGCCGGAGGATTCCCTGATTACGTCGTTCTTAGCTTGAATATTACTACCGTGCAAATATGTCGCAAAACAGAAAACACCTCACGTTACTCCTATTACAAAAAGTAAGATTTTAAATAAATTAGATGAAGGTGAACTGGCGCGGCGCGCCATCCAAATTATCTAAAATTTATAACGTCGGAAAATCTACTATTACAGATATTAACAAAAATAAGGCGAACATTTTTAATTTTGTGGCTTCTATATTTGAAACTATGTAAACATCTTAATAAATAAAGCGCTCTTTATACCTGGTTTTTATAAAAGCGTGCTAGAAATGCCCCGATTTCTGGAAACATACTATTTGAAAAAGCTAGGGTTCTTTCTGTGAAGGCAGTAGAGCGAGTCATTGCGTAAGTTCAAAAAAAGATATGCAATTCGCCAACTAAATATCTCATGAGAAAAGCTGTCTAGTACTTTTAGTGTAGTAACGCTGTTTAAATTAAAATTTTCAAAAACAATTGAGAGATTTGTACTAACGTCTGATCAAATTTCCTACGCGGACAAATGTGGGCTTTTTGGAGGGCGTTGTCCAAAAAAATTAGTTACTATATCTGAAGCATTGGACCCAGAAGTTAATTAAGTAAAGAAAGGAACATTTTTATGTCGCATGCATATGCATAACGAAGTCACATGCTACCGTTATTTGTTTTTGTACAAGTCAAAGAAACCACGTCTTTTTCGTAACTGCAAGTTATGAGTTATTTATGAGGGCGCAAAGGATCTGTTTAAGGACTGATTTTATTCTTACTTTGTGCCATCAATAGAAAACAAAATGGAGGAATTGGGGTTATCTGAGGAAGCTGCGTTTCTTTGGATAGTTTTCCGAGCCATCCAGATTCTTTAGAATTAATAATTGATGGTAAACAAATTTTCGTTTTGTATCTTCCAGCAAATTGTACATGGCTTCTGCAGTCCATGGATCAACATACGGTTCAGGCTATTCAGCGTAATTATGACAAGAAACTTCTCTCATACATTGTTGATTCTGATGATGATATTGCTCAAATATTAAACACAATAAATTTAAAAGACGTGGTACTCTCTTTGACGAAGCCTAAAAGAAAATAAAAACTGAGTTGTTGAAGAAGTCCTGGAAATATATTTGTCCCAACTTAACTACTAAACAAAAGAAGACTTTGATGATGAACATAGTTTACCTTTAAGCACATTCCTTCTATATAATAAAGTTTAGACCAATAAACTGGCTGTAATCAAGGAAATGTTTAGGAAAATTGGTGAAACTGTGTCAGATCAGGATCTACAGGGATGAGTGCGAGGGGAAAATGAAGATGGAGCATTTGTCACGGAAGAAGAAATAATTGATGAAGTTGCTTCTGGTATTGATAATGAAGATAATGTTGATAATCAAGAAGCGATGAAGTTACGCCAACAGTTAAATTTACGAAGCACGAAGAAGCTGTGTCATGTTTATCCGCCTATTTAAGGTGGGCTTGTGAGAATAATTTAGCTCCTTAACAAATGTAATATTGCTGCACACACACTGCAGCGATAAATTTTTTGGCTATTGAAATCTACATTTCCATTTATGTATTTCTGTAATGCGTTTTTCTTCTTTATGTTTTATTGTTAGTCTTTTACTTCTCAATAACGCATAAAACCTAATATGTATTCACTATCCAGTAATCCGAAAAAATTCGCAATCCGAACTCATCTCTCTAAACCCCTCGTTTAATTAATTCGAATTAAAGAGTGTGTACTATATTTTCAATTTACACTTTCAGCCCGTCCTTGATTTTTAGCTTGGTCTACTATGTTGAACAAGAAATGACTGGTCGACTGCATATCTTTGGCGATTATATGGCGCATACGATTCTATAGCACCATTAATGGAAGTCCGTAAGTGTTTACTAAATATCCGTAACTGTATTGATACCATAATTACTGTTTAAAATTGAAAGCTTGACTTTCTTTCTTAAAATTTCGAGTGGTATGTTAATTGTTTATAATTGCTTTAAAACAAAAACACAGTTTTACTTTATAGATATCATTGAATAGGGAAACATCTTAAATAACTAACGTTCTACATTTCTTTAAGCCGTTTTAGCCTGGCGTTAAACTGTTTTGCAGAAATATCTTCATATGGTTAATATCTACAATCAATTGTTTATATATAATTTAAATTTTGTGGAATAGTTCAAAATGTAAATAGTAAATAAATTTATAAATGTGGCATAATTTGTGTGCAGTAATAAATATCTTTTTAATGTGGATCAACCAGGCTTTAATTTTATATACTTTATATCTACTAAAACTTATGCCAAATTTTGATATTTATTAAAAACGTTACATAATAATTTATTCACCAATAATTTATAATTGATAAGTATAGTTTAAAGAAAAATACAAAATTAAATTACTTAAAGGATACGTGCTATTATTATTATTAAAAACGCTGGCGAGACCTTGCACTCGATAGAATTCATGAATAGTAAAGGTAATATGACATTTGTAAACAAATTGGATTTATTATTTATTTCCGATAACGATTAATAGTGAAGCATACAAGGCCCAAGCCATGGTAGATTTGTACGCGAAAATTCCCAAAAACAGTTTTTTTAGAGCACAATTAAAAATTTCTTATGAATTCGTGATTTCTAAGGTCATGTTTTTAAAGTAACGTACAATAATTTCCTTCTTTATTGATATTAGCATCACTGTTATTAATCACATACTACACGATGATTGGGCATGCTAGTTACTATATAAAGGGGATTCAATTTATGCACAAACATTACATTCGCGTTCAAGATCGAACTGCCCTATTTCTTGCTGAAAGTTAAGATTGCGTTGTATAATTGATTTCTACACGCCAAAAACTGCCCTGCAGAAATTTATAGATTGTTAAAATTTATGGAGAAAAAGCAGTTTCGTGATAATAAACCTGAATGTAGTGTTTGCAATTTCAAGATATACGCACAAGCTTGAATGATGTGAAAAGAAATGGGACGTTAAAATCTTCACGCCTACGTCCAAACATTAAACGCGTGGAAAAGATGATGATAAGGTTGAAGGCGCAGTAATTGACGTTTTCGGAAATTACCTTTTGCCCTTGTGTTCCTTTGAGAGTTAAGTTTATAAATTAATGATAGTTATGTAGAAAAAAAGCTTAAACTGTCTACATTCAAATGGATAGTTTCATTTATCAAAGAATTAATCATTCAGTTTTTATTAAATATTGTACCTTATTATTGGGACGTACCTCGTATAATAAAAAACATATTTCAAAAAACAATTAAATGTGCTAAAATAAGTAATACTAGAAAAAAGCAATGATTTTTCAAAAATTTGGATCCTAGATATTTTAATTCGATAGCTTGAGAAATACTAAACATTTTAAGATGTTCACAAAATATTGTAAGAAGTTTATTATTATACTAGGCCGTCTCAAATGAAATACGGATTGGGCCTGTTGAGTATGCAAATGTGTCACCGTTACAAAATACATTGAATGAGGTTTTAAAGTAATTATCTGGGTATCCTCTCAACGCTTAGTTTATTAGAGAAAACAACTACAGCGCCAAGCTGTCATCGTTGTTTACAGTGTCGTCGCTAAATAATTGCACCAGCGTAGAAATGCGCTCATTTACAAGATTTTTAACTGCTGAGGGTGTAAATCCATCTGAAATTCCTAAAATAATGATAAATGTGTATGGAGATAGTTGTATGGCTCGTTCAAGTGTTTTGAATGGTTCAATAAATTTAAAAATGGAACTGAGACTGTGAGAGACACTGCGCGCCCGAGACGGGTGAATCGTGTAATCACTCCAGAGAACGTTTCAGTAGTTCAAGAGCTGATCTATCAAAACAAAGAATTAAACTTGAAGAAGTCGCTTCAAAAATTAACGTGAGCATTAGATCAGGTCATAATATTGTTGTGGACGACCTTAAATTTCATAAGGTGTACGCAAGATTGTCCAACTTAAGGAACAACACTTTCAAGCATGCGTTGCTCTACTTCAGCGATATGAGAAAGACGGAGAAGCTTTTCTCAACATAATGGTGACTGGTGATCAAAGCTGGGTACACTGCTATCAACCTGAGTGCAAATAGTCGCCGACACCAAAAAAAATTCAAGTCGCACCGTCCGCAGAAAAAGTGATGTTGCCCGTATTTTGGGACAAAAACGGCGTCATTGTTGAAGATTATCTAACTATGGACAGTATAATGAATAATAACTACCTATTGTAGCCTATTGAAAGACGCCCTGAAATCAGCAATAAGGACGAAACGTTGTGGACGTTTGTCAAAAAGTGTTCTTCTTCAACATGATAGCGCTCGTCCCCATAGTGCGAACATAACGTAACAAACAATTGAAAATCTCGGTTTTACAGTGATTGAATATCCACCGTACTCTCTCAATCTAGCGCTAAGTGATTACCGCCTTTATGGAGCATTAAAAAGGATTTGGGTGGTCTGTATTTCCCGGACGACGTGACGAAGGCGTAAAAATCGCGGTGCATAAATTGTTTCGCAAGTAAGCAAAAAAGTTTTTCTCAGATGGAATTGACGCATTGGTCGACAGGTGGAAAAGGTCTATTGAGAGGCAAGGGGATTACGTAAAGAAATAATATGTTTACTAGTAATTTTTTACAATAGAAGCAGCTTAACAAACTCAATCCGGATTTCATTTGAAACAGCCTAGTATATAACAAATTATTGAAAATGCTGCAACTGAATGTGATTATCATCGTGATAGTTTTTGTAGAAGTACTTACAACTTAAGTATCCTAATTCGCGCAAAATTAAAATAAAATTCGTTACCACTGTGTTTATATATTCCGCTAAAGTGTATTCGGTTGTAGTAAAATTTATGGGACCAAACATAAAAATGATTATTACACGAAAGATGACGCATAGATTAGTGCAGCAGATGCCTTTCATTGGTCTTGCAGATTGGGACATTATAAATCACGAATGAAGTGTTCTATAGAACAAATACGTAATATTCCGTAAAATGTTAAAAAAGGTTTTAAACTACGAATAGGTAGTGCAGTACTTCTAGTACGTAACTTAATTAAACATGGGGATCTAGGCTTAGTTATAGCAACTAAAACTAATTGACATATTTAGGCCTTCTCATATTTTTTCAGGCCCAATTAAGTATTTTTTCTTAAAACAACTCCGTCATCAAAAATAAAAATCAACGTAAATGATGAAAGAAACATGCAACGCTGCTTCATGTAATATACAATATACAATAGTAGTCACAATCAAATTTTAATCACTTTATCTTTCACATAATTCTCCTTGAACATCCGTTTCCGATTTGTACTCCAATATCGTGATCACACTCTGGAAAACATTTTTTTCAACTTAGTAGGACCAGTCATTTACTTTGTTGGTCAAAAATTTCTTTCCTCGAAGATCTCTACGTTTTGGGGTATAATCGGTAGTCGCTTAAGGTCAAATATGAAGAACAGGATGGATGATTCACGATTTCAAACTCTTCATCACGAATAGCAGCCATTGCAACCAGCAACTTATGCACCGAAGCATTGTCTTGATGACGGACCACTATTTTCGTCAAATTTCCCCGCCTTTTTTTTATATTTTCACGTAATTTGGCTATTAGTTGTGCATAGTAGGAAGATGTTTATAGTACTTCCTTTTTCGAGGTAGTCAACCAGCAATATCCCTTGAACGTCTCAAAACATTGAAACTATACCTTTACCGGCCATGCTGATCTTCCCCATACTTAAACTTGTGGAAGTTGCAACTTGCACATTGAAGTGCGCCCAGAATATTAATGGAGCTTTTCATTAAATGCAGTTTTAAATTCTCACCTTGATGGGAAATAGGTCAAGAGTGGAGAATAGGGAGCAACTATTGTACCAAACCAAATTATTAAACAATTTGTCTTTCGGTTGAACTTTAAGAGACTACTTTGTAAAATGACCCCCAAGTAGTCTGAACAAATACAATGGTTCTTGACAAAATTAAAGTAGCATGAGTTCAAATAACATGGCATTTTGGAGGTTAATATTTTCTCTGAAAAAGAGTTCAATTTTACTATAAATATTTTGAAAAATATATGCCTAAATATTTTTAGCTGAAAGCTAAAGACATATCGGCTAGGCAGTTCTTTTCATTAGAACACTAGCAAATATATTTATGAAAGTTGTCAGAAAAATGTAATGATACTTTAAACAAATCTTCTATTCATTTAAAGTGTCATTATTTGTACGCGTTACTTGTTTGTAATAATTACAAAAATGCCCCTTGTATCTGCGCACTAATAAAAGACAGTACATGCAGTAACACAATATTTCCAGTTCAGTTTTAAAAAATTGACCAGCATCGAAATTTATCGAAATACGCAAAATAATTCTGAAAATTGTGAAAACCGAGTCACCAAGGAATATTTCTCAAACAAAAATCAAATAATAAGAGTTAAGTAGGCAATTTTTGTATCTTTCCGAAATTTTCTTCACCCTTCGCCACGCCTACTTGCCGTATTTGGAAGAGTTCCACCGTCAGTAGGAATTTTTAACGTGGAAACACCGCATTGATATGGGACCTACAATTTTACTTCCTTAATCAAAAAGGTGTTTTTCAAATTTTTCTGCGAAAATAATTCTATCAGCCACGGTCGGGTTTGAATCCATGTCCCTTGGATGTAAAGGTAAACATGCTTTCGGAGATTACCAAAAGCGCAATCTATAATATGTCGACTTTATAAACGATGGAGGAGGTTGTCATGGAAAGTAGAAATGTCTATCTACAACGATGAAGAATAACGACAACTCGTGAATACCGTAATGTTGACATTAATGCTACTCAACCAAGAACAAAATCTGTCGTAGGGATAATAGATATGTATGCAGAAGTTGTGAGCACCAAATTTTAATACAAAGAATTCACAACATTATTCATGAAGAACAGTTTCATTTAATAGCCGCCGTTGTAGTACTTAAATTAACTCGTGTAAACCAAGACTGACTGATTTTCGCTCAAGAACATGCAGGTTGAAATATGTAGAACTCAATCACTTGCTGTTTACAGATGAATCTAGATTTTTATTTGGCCACAATGGTGGTCAAGTTCGAGTGTGAAAACTTTGGAATGAACGATGTTTAAATCTATCAATAAACTAAATGAATCTCCTTGAGGGTGGGCTTGTTATCGATTAGGGAGCATTTAATTGACTAGGCGCAGAGATTTCTACCTCCTTCAAACCATTATTTGGAAGAGATTCTAGATCTTCATGTTGTCCCCATCTCTGTTTGAAATGGCCCAAATCGTACCTTACACCAAGATTATGCCGGAACTGTGATAGAATATTTTCAAATGCAATACATCAAAATTATAGTTTCCGCCAAATAGTCAATCCCATGGAAGACCTTTGGATGAAGGTTACCTAGGCAGTCAGTTGCGGAGAAGTTATGTAATCTAGTAGAGAATTTAAGAGTGGAATGGAATAATTTAGCTCACGGCATGATTTATCTAATATAAGAGGATATCGAGTAATTCTGGGATAGATTCTTTTTACCACGCCACTGAATATGCATGCAAATTATAGCCTACATAATTTGAAACGGACAAGTCTACTATATTAGTATTGTAAAAATTATACGGTTTTTCACAAACAGTATAGTTAAAAAATTAGTTCTATATACTTGCTTTGCGAGTATGGCAGATTTTAAATTTTAAGTGCGTGCTGTTGTGGTTTTTAATAAAACTTGAGTGGAAATTTATAGACATTATTCAAAATGTGGGAGAAGTTTATGAGAAAAGTGCACCGAAAAAACACCGTCTATGAATAAATAATAGTTATAAGGACTGTCGGGAGTCACTTAAATATGGCGGACGTAGGCGAAAGCCTTCCCCGTCGATTACCCTGGCAAATGCAGCTGCAATTCAAGAAATCACCGTATGTCACTGCATGTAATAGCCACCCAGTTAGGTATTTTTTATGGATCACTTGAATCGTGACTGACTAACTGACCCTAGTTTGGTACAAAAGCGTTGCGCCCAGAACACATGGAAGTAGGAATGCAAAATGTAAGCACCTTTCTGAACCGCCATGATGTAAATCCCAACTTTGTTTCTCATGTAGTTGCTGGTGGTGGGATATGGGTACACCAATGCGACCCAGGAAGTAAAATGCAATCAAAACAATGGTTACCAGGAGGATCAAGTGCACCAACTATATTTCGTACCGATGGATCCGTTAGAAAGATCTTAGCAACCGTGCTATGGATAGCGATGGCGTAATTTTGCATGAGTTCTTGCAAGGCAAGACAACTGTCGTTGGAGCCTACTACGCAGATGTTTTGTAAAAACTGCATGAAGCCCTTATGAAGAAACGATACGGAACGTTGCACAATGTGTTCTTTTGCATCATGACAATGTGTCAGCGCATTAATCGTCCGTTTCAAGAGCTGTTTTAAGAGACTACAGTTGAGAATTGCTTCCACTTGGCCAGTGCAGCCCCGATCTAGCCCTATCCCATTTTTTTTCTCAAAATCGATGTTTGGAATGGATTTCTAATGTAAAGCGTGACGTATTACCGTGGTTCAAATCACAACTTCTAACATTGTATGAAGAGGTCTAGGGAGATGGCAACATCATATGGAGAAGTATTATGAATCAGGCGGTATCTGCGTCAAAAAATAATTTTGAAATAACTAGTAAATAAAGTTTTTAGGAAGTTCCCGGGAATTATTTGATATGCTCTCGTATGCTTAAACATTTGCCCACGGTGAGTAGAGCATGAGCGGGCACATACACTATTAATTGTTTTGATATTTTAAATTACCGATTTAGGAAAATTGCGTTAATATGCATTCTTTGTTAATATTAATTTTAAACTAGGTGTTGCAGACTTTTAGTGGCCGAAGTCAACTGTACAAATATCGCTCCAACAAAATTCAAAATTTGTATAATAGCATGATCCCTAATGACTATTTGTACACATTTTCAACGTATAGACTTAGTTGTACCTTTTGGAAAGCTGTAATAAGATCAATCTAGTTTGAAAGTGACGACTTATTTTTAATTGCAGTTTAAAATAATGTGTTCTGTGGATTTAGTGTTTAAGAATTAGAGGAATAAGCAACACATAAATTTGTATTGATATGACTTAGCAAAATCAGAAGTAATTTAAAATAATTAAATGTTAATTGATTCTTCTTTTTTATGATACATATGATAAACAAGTATTACATCAAATATATTTTACATATGCATGTATGTACATTTTAAAGTAATAATTTAAAAATTTTAAAGCGTTTTAATGTATATAAATTTTCCTATTGCCATAACCAAAATTATTATTTTAAAATATAAATACTTCATAATTTTTAGTAATAAAATTCCCATGTATACTTAAGGGTTTATTTTTTGTTAGCTAATTAGACGTGTATCTAAGTGACAAAAATAATTAGCCTGTGATGCAAAGTAAACAATAAAATGTACAAGATTTTTCAATATCATTAAATTATCAAGTTAAAAAGCGTAATAAATTACCACCCAGTTTAACAATTGCGTAACAGGTAGAGCTGCATGTTTCCGAAGTCGGTGAGGAATTCTAGATTACACAGATATGTAAGTACCTCTTTGAATTGACGTACAATTTTTAATAAACATAATTAAAATTTGTTGGTATGCTCCAGTTAAGAAATAACACAAGCTATATCACACTTTAGACGTATGTAGGTGATGATGACATTCCATTACAATGTACGAGGCAAATATTAAGTACAGAACTAAGTTTAGAAGTAACTTGTAAGACAGAATAGCGGTTTACGATATTTTTAACTCTTTCTAAATAATTCTATGCACTTCCGAAACTAAAACGCCGCTTTTAGTTACTTGCTTCATAACTTAAAAGATTAAAATTCTACTTTAGTACCGCATGGAATCAAAGTACTTTAGTCGCGCAGGCAATTAAAGTAATTTAAATCCCTCATAAACAAAGTAAATCCATGGCAATAGTAGAAATTAGCCAATTATAATTACGTATTGCTGAAGCATTTCCATAGCACGTTGCAAATAAAATACAAGTAGCATTTGCCGTGAAGCACGCGTTGATAAATCAAATGAACTGTCAATGTCAAAATCATGCAATTTTACTTTATTCAGCCCTTTTGATTCAAATTCTTCGGAAGCGCAAAAGCAATGTAATTGCCTCAGGACAAAGTGCGTTTTAGTCCCCCCAGAGATTATTTTTCTGACTATCACTCTAGAAATAAACTTTCCCTCTGGGAATTCAAAGAACCATTTTGGTCCCTTGACCTGTAATATACTACAGGGTGTCCGAGTAGTTTCTTTTTAATATTTTTAATTTATAAATGAAATTTTTTGTACATCAAAATTCTTAATCTACAGTAAATTTTGAAAATGAAGGCAGGCATTAATATGAGGTTGCGTATTTTTGGAAACGTTCTACAAGGTGGCAGGTGTGATCTGTCGAATGTGAAGGGTAATCGCTGTCTTCAATTTCTCTAGCGTGTGGGGATTGTTTTCGTACACTCGACTTTTTAGTGTACCCCAGAGGGTCCTAGCAGGCCAGATTAAATGGGAAATTGAGGGATCAACAAAGAAGTCTTCCCAAAGTTTTAGTGCTGCAACAGTAGTGTTCGCAGTCTTATTGAATCCATCTTCTTCAATCTCACGCTCATTCAGTTAGCTTACGAACGGTTCCAGAATATAAATTTGATAATGTTGTGCATTTATGGTCTCATCGAAGAAACTTGGTCCAATAACACGTGTACAACTTAAGACACACCACACGCCGATTTTTTGATTGTATAAAGTCATTTCTTTGAATTCTTAGGGATTTTAGGTGGTCTATAGACGAGTGTTGCGGCTCTTTGCGTATCCGGAAAAACAAAGCTATGCCTCATTCGTGAAGAAGGTTACATCGAGAACGTCTTTACCTTCTCCCTGAATAAAGTTGTGAAACCAATTGCAGTAACCAATGTGGGTCCGGTGATCAGTATCTTTTAACTGGCGCGCTATGGGCACTTTGCGTGGAAAGAATTGCAACGTTTTCTGCATAATGCTATGCGCTGTACCATTTGGCACCTAAACCTGTAGGAATAATCATCTTATTGACTTCTTAGGGCTACTAAGCATCATATACTTAACCTCAAGAACGTTTTCTTCTAAAGTTGAAGACCTCTCACATTGAGTAACATCAGTAACACAGCCTGTTTCATGAAATTTGGCTATCAAGTTTCGAACAGTATTAAGTGGGGGATATGTGCCTCTGGAAATTGCTGTGTCATCTTTCGTTGCACGGTCTCCGTAAATTTCCCGCCTTGCAATAGACGAACTCCACTAGAAAAGCTCACTTCTGGATCGCCAACATCGCTTTACACTCCACAACGGCCACTCGCCAACTGAATCAAGTACGCTGTTATAGCGCGGAAGTGGAAAAATTTACTTTAAAACATTTATTTATTTTACTTTTTATTTACTTTGCATAGAAACTTTAAAATATATTTCCATTTTAAGGGGGGGGTAGGCTAAAAACTAATGCACACATGCTTGTAGAGTGCGAACGAAATGACCTTCGCAAGCGCGCTAGGTGGCATGTGGAAGTGACATTTCTCCTCAAAGCGCATGTTTGACGTCGTTGCGTTCATCTAGTGTATTTCAAGAAGCGAAAGTATGGGGACGTGCTCTAGTACTATGTCAACGCGAGTTAAATAGCGTGCTATTATCGAATTTTTTGCTGCTGAAAAAGTGACCCCTACTGAGATTCATCGTTGTCTGAAGGTCGTTTATGGTGACAATGCTGTTGATAGGTCTACTGTAAATTGATGGGTAATAAAATTTCGTGTTTGCGAGCCTGGAAAAGTTATGACTGTTGATGGAAAACACAGCGGACGTTCGATCACTGCCACAGACGGTAAGCATCGCAAACTTGTCGATGATTTGATTCAAAATGATCGGTGAATCACTCAAAAGCGTATCCAAGGAACAAGGCTGCTCCATTATTGAACAATTGGGATACCGTAAACTCTGTGCACGATAGGTTCTACGCCGTCTCACAGACGAGAACAAACAGCGTCGATTGGAATGTGGCGAGCAACATTTGCAGCGCTACCGTGACGAACGAGGCGACTTTCTTTTGAATATTGTGACGGGAGACGAGGCATGGTTCCATCATTACGACCCGCAAGTGAAAAGACAGCGCTGAATATCTATGTCGGTGTTCGCCTCAGGAGAAAAGTGCAAAACACAACTATCCGCAAAAAACTTTTTTTTGAGTATATTTTGGAATGCTCACCGAGTTTATGTGACCGACTTTCTGGAACGAGGGGCAACGATAAATTCTTCTCAGTATATACAGTCTCTAAAACACCGCCGGCGTGAAATTTGTCGTATTGAAGGCAGTCCGGCACCAATAATCTTGCAACATGACAACGCTCATCTACACACATTGCACGCAACTGGGAAGGCTCTGCGAAACCTGAAATTTGAGTCGATTCCACACCCTCCTTATTCCCCTGATTTTGCGCCTTGCGATTTTTATATTTTCCTCTACTCAAGAGAGACCTCAAGGGTAATCATTACACCTCGGATGATGAGGTGAAGGCGGTTGTCAAGTACTGGATTTGAGAAAAGTGGGAAGAATTTTTCAGTGACGGAATGAAAAAACTTCTTGCAAGTTGGTAGAAATGTGTTAGCTTTAACGGTAAATATGTTGAAAAGTAAATATATGAATTTGAAACTTATGAATTGTAGTTTAATGTACTTTTTGCCCGATCTAGTATTTGTTTTTGTTTGCGCACTATAAGCATGTGTGCATTACATTCCAGCGTCCCCTCGTACATGAAATTTTATCACTGCACAGAAACTTTTCGAACACACGTTATTAACAAAAACTGTAATTTTTTATTCAATAAAAGAGTAACGAGAATAGTTTTACTTTGTATTATTATGCATCAGGTGTACAACAGGGTGATCTGCAAGTAATTAAATACAGCACACCAGTATATTCCTGACACCAAATTGTTACATTTTAATTAAACTTATCCTTAATCGAATTGGTATTTAAAAAGATACAGTGTATCAAACTTAAAGCTACTATTTAAATTTTCTTCTATAATACGGAAATACATTGAAATCCTAATACGAAATTTATATTTTGGGATGCTTTGCGATGGAGAATAATACTCCGTCCCCAGTTTTAATATAGTTTATACAGCGAATTACGTAACCTATACACCACCTCTCAAAAATGCTAAGATTTCTTTTCAGATTGACCCACATGGCACTGAATAATTAAATTTTTAAGTAAGTTTTCTTAATATTTAGTTCTCGGTTTCACTATTGAGAACAAATTTTGAGGAAGCAATGCACTGGATTATTATACCCATAGCTTTCTTAGGGAGATGGATTCTGTATAATGAGTCTGTTTTATTGCAGCTAATTTTAGTTCAATAACATTAAATTAATTAGTTTATGTTTGCTGAGCGGCCCTTTATTTTTAAAGATTGGCGGTGGCAGTAACTTCAACTTAAATAATTTAGTTCGTATTGTTAGGATTTCTATCTACACTTATGGTCAAAATTTTAACACAGTCCCTTTTTAATAATGGAGATTTATTAAATATATACACGTCTAGATCATCAAATATGTTTAATAATAAGCAAAAATGGAATGACTAAATTTTAAACTAACCTTGATTTCGTACTATTACTTGGGTAAATGAAATTTTCAAACAAAAATTATAATTTAATAACAATTGAGCATTCAAAGATTTCAATTTATATTAACTAGGTTTTCTAATGTCAAATTATTTACACAAAACGCTTTTAAAATTTATTTATTCCAACTGCAAATTATTTTACGACAAACTTGTCAATTTTAGAATGAAATCCACTTAACTGGTATTACAACATTTATAAATACAATACAAGACTAACGCTTCACGTTAAGTCATTTAATGATCTATATATGAAAAGCTACTAATATCGCACGCGTTATTCAAGTTTGCACTCACGTGTTTGATTTTTCAATTTTAAGTGCAGATAATCGTATTATTTTGAATTAACATATGCTGTGATGTTCTTTGAAGATGCAGATAATCTTCTTTTCGGTTCGCAACACTTTCTCAACCGTAAAATTATTTTATATTTATCTTGGTGTGTATGCCAGGCTTACTCAAAGATTATGCTAGATATAAATAGGTCTTTGTAGAAAGCTCCCAAATATGTTTACTTATCGGTCATTTTGGGAATCACTGTAACTTGTTAATTTTGCAACTTATATCGTTTTACAACGAGGTCAATTTCACACTGGTACATTAGTTGCAGATGAAGACGATAAACACTTCGTTTTCTTTGTTGCTTCTTTTGACTTTCCGTTTATTTTCGATTTCCATTGTTGGACGTCCGTTAAAGTTTGTTCATGCGCTTTTCGTTTAGTAATGTCAGATGTCAGAATTTGCACTTCCTGATATTTCAATTTTTAATCCTAAGGTAGCTTATTCTACTTTATAAGGTTGTTTGTTTGCTTTCTTTTGTGATTGAGGGTTCGGGATGTGGAATTTTCTTCGGTCCTCTTGGACTAGAACTTATACAGTCATTTCGCCATGCTTACTAGAATTTTGCCTCATCTAGACTAGTTCCACCGCCAGTAGGGATTTTTAACGTACCAAACATCACATTGGCATGGGATCTACGATTTTTGCTTCTTTATCCGACAAGAAGGCACGTTTTTTAAATTTTTTTACACTGAAAAAATTACCGACCTCGATCGGGTTTGAACCCGCATCCCTTGGATTTACAGGCAAATATGCTAACTACTACACCAGTCGGGGCCGGCGCTTTATAAGCTACAAAGACATTTCGATTGAATTTTACTCTTTCCGATTTACTTTCACAGTAAACTGTGAATTGTGAATTTTCTCAAAAAACTTTTCGGCGTCGGTAGTGTGCTTCATTTGGAATATTTGTTAGCTATCCTATTCAATGTATATAAGAGTTATTAATTTCTATACAGCTGCTAATATTTTTATCGTTAGTACGTTTAAATTGAATGATTACCTAAACAATAATTATAATTTTTAAGCTTTCTTGAATGTTTAATTTATTATTTATTAATTACGCTTATCCTTCTCATGGGATAATTTAGTACATGTAAACACTTTCTAACATAAAAATCACTGTTGGCTGTAATTATAAAATGGCTTATTTACAATTGCAAACGGTGGTTATTAAAAGAAATCTCTGTAATTCTAATATAATGATTCATATGAGTAATATATGACAAAAATTTAAATGTTTTGAAAATGGCTAAAAAATATTTATAGGATAACTTGAGATGCATTGAACCCAATCATATCTAAAAAATTCATATGTTCTTAAAGCGAAACCCTTATCGCTATTATGTAGAATTTTAAGGACTTGTAATTTAAGAACCTTATATACTTTCCGCCATACTTAATGGTGTTCGAGAAATTTCGGCTTTTAGTCGACCCGGTTAACATACGTACATACATCTGCATATTATAAGCTAAAGCATTTCTTGTTATTTGCTCATTGCAAATGTGTAAAATTTTATAACAAAGCGGGTATAATATTTTGGTCATGCGGCTGTGGTCACTTCTAATGCTTAGATCTTAATTTTGAAACTGAACTCAGCTAAACCTGTGATGCATTTATACTAAAATAGTAACATCTAGAACACTCCGGAAAAGTACAGACATTATGACTGATTTATAGCTGCGTAATTTGATCTAAATGCATGACTAACAATTTTCAGCTGTGAGGCTCATAACATTGCTGATTTTATTACAGAATTTCCGGAACTAGAAATATCTGTATTTTAGTTACGTATTTTTATAATTAATTCCGGATTGTATAACCAATGTAAATACACTTATATGTAGTTACATTTCTTCCTCATTTCTAATAAATACTATTTTATATTGAATTCAATCACGAATGACTTATTGCCTAAAGATTAGATCTCCAAAATATTAAACACAACGCTCCTTTTTCTAGCGTCCTTTAGATAATCAATCTTAAATAGAAAATTTTTGTCCCTATTCCTATTTAATTTCCTAAACTGAACTGGTCGTCTAATAGGTTACAATAGATTGCAATTTTCTCAGTTCGCTTTCGTACAGTTTTAATCAATACTTTGGTCATGTGAGAACTAAGGAGCGAAAAGTGTTTTGTTCTCGCATTTTAGGAATGCGAAATTAACATAAAGCGTTACGTAGAATCTAAATAAGGTATGAAACATGCATTAGAATTTTTAAAATAAGGAAATTTGGCATTATAATACTTGATAATGCGCTGCTTGTACTTAGTACATCTAAAAATCAGAAAAATAAATTGTCATATTTCCCTTACGTAGTGTTATTTTCCTAAATATAGCTAATCAAGGGTCATCGTAAGAAAACCGACCATAACATTCTAACTAAATACTGGGTTATTAAATTTAAGCACACGTTTACATCAAAGCCAATAGATTTGAAAGCGACTACCATAATTTTGTATTCTTAAAAGGAAGTATATATCTTTGTGAACCATTTTTATGAGCACGTATGAATAAGATAATAGTTATACTCTACAATACTAACAAATCTAGTACAATTAGCTTATCGTTAGTTTCCCTGATAAATTTCTAAAAACAAGCTTTATAATCAGATTTTACATTTTGACTTCTTTAGTCCAGCATCGTTATTTTAAAATATTGTAGTGATGGTTAGAAGAAAGACTGTTTACAGTAAATACATAAATATACAGTACTAATTATATACCTATGATTTATTGAATATGTGGCAAGCATCTCATAATATAGCTTTACCTTTGAATGTTTCGAAAAATTCTCAACCTGACTTGTTATATAACGTATTTAACTGTTGAAGAATAAGGTCGGTGATATATACTGGGTGTCCCATTTATCTTGAGACAACGAAATAGTTTAAAAAGTATTTGGGACATTTTTTCGTACAACCCTTACTTTTTAAACTATTTAGTTGTCTCAAGATAAATGGGACACCCAGCATACAGCTTTGGTTCAAGATATCTCAAATTAGCTTTGATCGCCTTTTTAGCATGCTTTGTTCTAGTTAAAGGGAATGGAGAGAGAGAGGTGTAGTTGACTACAGAATAATAGCACACGGACCTCTACAGCGAAGAAAACACTACGTATAAGGTTGTCTGGCCATAACAGTTTTCTTGGCGATACGGTCGTGGACAGCGTTAGATCTTTGTGAGCACCAATATAATTGTTTGCTCTAAAAGGAAAAGATATTACGATAAAAGAGAGGATATGAAATTTGATAAGGCCCACTTCTTTAGTCCTATAGGAGCGCCGAAGAGCAGAACTCTAAAAGACGAAGTTAGACGTGAATACGCAGTAAATTATCTGAAATCTGGCATTGAACTAGGTTACAGTATTGATTAAATCTAAATAATTGTCGCTGTATTAATCTAAACGTACCTTTATGAACGCACACTGTATGTGCAACAATGCGCAACCGCGTATAGTAAAGGCGAAATATACACGTGGGCACTTGGCATTTTCGTTAACTAGTAGGTACAGTAAATAATTAATCTCCACATAAATTGGAAGTTATAAACTTGTGATAATGTAAGGTAGCATTTTTAAACGTCAAATGATTAATAAAATTTAGACGAGAACAGTAATAAAGCTGCTAAATTTACTTCCACAGTAACATTTTCTCTTTCGATAAATTACATTCAGAAGGAAAATAAAAGAATAATACCAATAGTCTTCGATTATGGGTAGACTGAGTGCAAGAAGGGTAAGGTGGTGCATAGAGATGCCAGCATTTCGGAATAATAAGGTGGAAATGGAATTGAAAAGCCAAATAAAATCACATGAAAATTTACGTTACCTGGATCAGACTACTACGTAGCGTTAAGACTCTCTCGTTAACGGTCAACATTTCCACGGCACTATGGAATATGATAGAACAAACGATGATCATAGATCAATTTTGTAGATATAGTAAAAGTGCTACTTATTTCATTTTATTGTAAAGTTAAAGTGTCGTACTTTAATACGATGTAAGCATTTTTCTAATATTACTTAATAAAATCTAAATAAAACAACGCCCAACCCGCATTACTGTTACATTATCGTAAAAGAGTTGATTCTTCAACGAAATTTGGAGTAAAATAATTTGTGTAAACAGTACCTAAATTATTGGATATTATACCTTTTCGAAAAGCTTGCTTTATGCGAATTTCGATACAACTGTTAATTTATTAATTAAAATAGTTTTTACCAGATTAAACGACTTTAGATAATTTACGGTAATATAAGTGAATGTAGAAAATTCGTTGAAGCTTTTGACAGTTGCCCTCGCTTCCGCATCCTCTACATTTGATGTTATTTTAAAGGTTATATATCTGGTACTAAGTTCCAAAAATAATTAACTGCGATTTTTTGTGCGATTTGAAATTACATGGAAAAATGTCCATAAAGTCGGATGAGACCTTTTTGGAAAGGTTACTATTGCAGTGGTTTGTTATATGTATCAGCTCAAAAAC
>JAHWXV010559499.1:0-10609 GCA_024586415.1 Phrixothrix hirtus | reverse complement strand
ATGTTACAGGTTCCTCGCGTAATTACACGAAATTTAAACATTATTTATAAATTCACCTTGCTTAAATTTAATTAGCAAATTGTTCGAGAAACGATAATAAATATTACATATCAGAAAAGTGCTTTCTTTAGAGAGCTTAAGAAGGACTAGATGATATAATTTATCTAAGATTCAACGGAAAATTTGCGGGGAAAGAAAACAGCGGTACAGCAAATGCAACGCAAATACATTATGAAAGCGAAATTTGATTGATACACTCTGAATTACTTATCGTTTTATCAGTTTATAGATGCTTTTCTAAAGAACTTTTATAGACTGGCAACATTTTTGCAATATTCCCAAGAAATTCAAGTTTAGAACGTTAATAATAAAAATTTTAAAATGATGCGGGAGTGCCATTTACGTTTATCTGTTAACCTGTTTGCCGACAATGCATTAATTGAAAATTTATAGCAGTCATGAAAAGATTAAAAAAGTTGATAAACCAAAATATTTGGAGAACATATTCCTATATATATATATATATAGAGTACTATAGCTTATATCGGTAAAATGTTTGTAAAAAAAATTAGGAGTACATAAGAGCATGCCCATCACAATGGGCGAAACTCTTAATTTATAAAACAACCATATCTGCACATATCAATTATTGTGCCTCGCTACTGATAGCAGGTAAAAAAAGACTTGCAAAAAGCTACTAGTACTGCAAAAGAAAATCATGCGAATAATTTTAGGTTCCAATATTTATATCCCTATTGCCACAATGTTAAAAACTATGAGGTGGATGTTTGTTAATCAATTTATTGAAGAACCTAATGTAGTTTTAATTTACAAACTTAGAAATGGGTGTAGAATTTTTTTTCGAAGGACCATTAAAATGAACGTGTAAATTTTGACACTGCAATATATTTATTGTCAGAAAAATATATAAATTTAAATTACAAAACAATATGGCGTTTAAGCCTACTTAATTCATCTACAACCATACTGGTTTGAGGATACGTTAGCAATGCTCCTGCGCGAATCTCAGTGACCGCTTCATTGCGCAGACACCTTAATATTGGTGGCAATAATTTTCATAAATTTAGATGAATTTATTTTTGCAAGAACGTAGCCCCCGCCTTGAAAGTATTTAATTAGTTTCAACACTTAAATTAAAATTAATATGCACAAGACAAATACTTAACTAAACCCAAAAATACTAAGATAAATGAAAATATTATAAAGTTCGAGAAAAAAATCAAAATAAGCACATGTACTTGAATTTGACACTACACTAAGTCATCTTGCTTGTAATCGCCTACTGGTAATGGACACAGTTTGGTGGAAGGCCTGCGGATGTCACCACCGGCTGTTCTAATGGTGCCAACTCTTGATATGGGGTCCTTTCCCGGGTGAAGCAGGATCACCCTTCCTATACGGCAGTACAAAAGTAGTTGACCATCATCTTTAATGATCACTAGTTAATTGAGCTGTAAGGTACTTCCAGCAGTGAACAACTTGGATCTTTGCTATAATTGACTGATGTGCTCAATATGCCATCTCGCCCAAAAGTGCTGGAGAATCTGATGAATACGCTCAAATTGTTTTCATCGATTAACGTGAACATTAGGCCAATTGGGTTCTGCAATCGCTGTCAAAGATCACCCAATCAGGAAGTGAGCGGGCGTTAAAGGGGAGAGATCAGTAGGAGAATCAGATAGTGGGGATAAAGGTCTAAAATTTAAAACGGATTCGATCTGAGTTAATAAAGTGCTCAACTCTTCATATGTAAGTAATGCTTTACCTGTTATGCGACGTAAATGCCTCCCAAATGCCTCCCAATGTGGAGCATGCGGGGGGTAAAAGCCCATTTGATGCAACTATTGGCAGCTTCAGTGATTATAGGATCCTTGTTAGAGGCTAAAAACGGATAAAAGTCCCTGAGTTTATTGTTAGCGCCTATGAAGTTTTTTCCGTTGTCAGAAAAGATTTTCATCAGCTTACCGCACCACGCAGAGAAGCGTTTTAATGCAGCGATAAGCGCATCAGTTGTCAATTCTGTGACTATTTCCAGGTGCATTGCTTTAGTTATGAAGCATACAAAAACTGCTATATAGCATTTGTATGTCTTGCGTCCGCGACCTTTCCAACTTTTAATCAAAACTGGACCAGCAAAATCGGTGCCAACAATATTAAACGAAAAATTTTGAGTGAGCCTCCCAGAGGGAAAGTCTCCCATTAAAGGATGAAAAGATTTCGGGGCAGTGCAAAACCACTTGACGCACTGTCGTACTACGAACTTGACCAAATTTTTTCCCTTTATTACCCAAAACCGTTCTCTGGTTGCAGAAAATAGTAACTTGGGTCCATGTACGTGTTCGCTGGAAAAAATTAGCTTTAAGAGGTGCTGAACGGAGGACAATAGTATTTGGTGCTTTTAGTCAAAACAAAAATCAGAATTTTGGAGCCTCTCTCCAACGCGCAATATTCCTTCATTATCCATGAAAGGATTTAATTAAAGGATGAAACTCGACTTCGGAAACGGTTTCCCTTCCTTTAACACTCTAAGTTCAACATTGAAAGCTGTAAATTGCGAAATCCTGACAAGATGCATCATAGAACGGTAAAGCTCCTTGCAGGTGAGTACACCGCTTATTCTATTTTCTTTAACAGTGCTACAATTATGTTTCAATCTTAAGCAGTATGCAACAGTACGTTGTAGTCTACTTAAATTGGAGTAGTCTTTGATTGGAAAGAATTCACACTGAGAGCGATATAACTTGTACCTTTAACTCGGGCAAGTCGGATGGAATGGAATGATAAGGTATTTCATAGGTAGAACTTTGTAAAAAGGCTGCACCTTTCCACCAAAGCTCATTATTGGAAAGTAAACGAGGGGAACCGCCTCTAGAATCTAGATTAGAAGGATTTGACTTGGTTGATACATAATTCCATTGAGCATGAGGGTGTTGCTCTGAATTTCAGAGACTCTATGAGAAACAAAGGGTTTGAGTAGGTGAGGAGGATTCCCAACCATCCATGGACAATGGTCGAATGAATCAATAAGTAAGTGCTGCATATACAGAATCGAAGAGATGGTCATACTGCATTTAACAATCTAGAAAGAAGAAGTGCTGCGCATAATTCAAACTGTGGAATTGTCAATGACTTTAAGGGTGCCACCTTGGCCTTAGCGCAAAGTAGTCGGCATGTTACGTATCTACTTGTTTCTGTGGAACGAATATAGAGACAAGATCCATAAGCCAATGTACTGGCATCGGAAAAGCCGTGAATTTCTACTATTTCCGGGCTTGAAGGAACTATGTGTCTGGGAATCTTTCTGCTGTTGAGCTGGAGGAGCTTTGCTCTGAAATTGTTCCATTATATGGACATGTCTTCTGGTATGGGCTCATCCTAACCTAGACGTTGCAACCAAAGTTGCTGTAGAATTATCTTGGCTACGATCGTAAAAGGGCTTAATATACCAATAGGACCTAAGATGCGCGAATCTCAGAGAGAATGGATCTTTTCGTAACCTGGTTACGTGAAGGAGAAATGATATACCTTAATGACTCATCCTAGTAAGACCAACAATGGCTTAAAGTGGCAGTGTGTTCATTAGAGTTGAACTTGAGCAAATGCGGCTGGATGTCGTCGTGGTTGATGTCCTTTAGTACTAAAGGATTTAGTATGAGATCCTAGCTCGTCGTTTTTTTCTTGAACCTATCTTTTTTTGCTCTAAAAGATTTATTCAACTTTTTTTATGCCAAATTTCCTGACAGATTCCAATCTGGAAGGCGCGTCGGCCGCATTTAATTTCTTCTGTGTCAAATTTGCGTTTTTTCAAAAATTGTAAGTTGACAACTGTGTAGCATAATTTTCAATTTAACCCATTGTCACTTTTGCAATTTTTAAGCTATTTAAATAATTCTTTTTATAAATCACACGCCATTTTAATCTAAATGCAACGGTTAAATCTAATTTTTAATAAGCGTAATAACTTATTATTGATATACAAAAAACTAGCAATAGTTGCATCGAGAATTTCATTTCGTATTGAAATTTTCGAGATGCGAAGAAGTTTTTTATTTGTGATTCAATTATAATTGCGTTTGTGCCGTTAGAATCGCAAAACACGGTAGTTATTTTTTTATTTGAGGATTATTTTCTAAAATATATATAATGACGAATTAAAGTTGGTATTCGCATTACGCTCTCGATTAGTTTGTTTGCCATCCGATACTACGAGACATGTAACAATAATAAAAACCAAAAATCTCGTACTTTTTTTTTATTTTAAAGAATATTAACACATACAAATAAATGTACAAAAATATTTTTTACACATTTACAATTAAATGAAGATCTTGAAGCATTACATTTACAATAAACATTTTTCTCGCCGAATGCTGATTTTGATACTTATCCATTAAAATAGACATTATAATACGGTTAGAAAGTTGCCATCTAAAGACTGTAGGATCCAGAATTTTACAAAGTAGGTGATTGGTAATTTTATATATTTGTATCTGATATTAGCCCCTTAAAACGTGAAATTGGAAAACGGATTCGGTGGGCGGAAGAAATCTGAAATTATATAAAAGCTAAGGTGGACTTCCTATTTAAATAAATGGAACACAAATTAATTTACCTCTTGTAAAATCGTGCAATTTTACTTTCTTCGACACTTTTGATTTTATATTTTTTGGAAGTACAAAAAATAATATGTATACCTCAGAACTAAGGTAGTTTTTAATCTCACGAGGGATTATTTCTCCCACTTGCACTGGAGAAATAAACTTTCGCTCTCGGGATTAAAAGAGGTACTTTAGTCTCATGGTATGTAATATTCTATTATATACCAAGTGCCTCTTTTAAAAAGCACTTTAGTCCTGAAGTATATACATTATTTTTTGCACTTCCGAAAAAATTTAAATCAAAAGGGTCGAAGAATGTAAAATTGCATGATTTTGCAATAGAGATATACGAGATCTGTCTCAAAGAAAACGTAGCTGTTTTAAAATAGTAGTTCTTGGTGACGGGAACTACTAACAGAAATATGCGTCGGTGAGGTAGATCTTTCAGTAAGGTTAGGTCAAAATTTTATGACATTTGCATCGCTAGAAGTGGAGAAATTATGTATAAAGTAACTGTGTATTTGGTACTGGTCAAAAAAATAATTTTGAACTATAGTAAATATCAAGTTTTGTTTTAAAATAGGTAAATGATTTACTGAAACGTTTAATTTGATGAAACAAGTGTATCGTGGGGATTGTTTATAAAGTACGAGATTGCATGAGTGGTACAGACGATTTAAAGACGACCGTACGGACATAAATAACGACGAACATCCTAGTGCAAACAAATCTGTAGATACTGAAAGTAACATCGAACTTGCGCGTTAATTTATCATAAATGAACCGAAATCTTCATTGCGATACATGGAAATGGAATTAAATATTTTCAAAGATTGAATTCGTGGCATTTTGAAACAACATTTGGGACTGAGAAAGGTTTAGACGCGGTTTATACCACACCAACTAACTGATAATCAAAAATTGCTTCGAATTCAACATTGTAAAGACTTGATTAAAGAGTCAAAAAAGGACAAGGAAAAAGCCATTTGTAGAAGTCAAAACAATGTTGACTTGTTTTTATGTTTCGGAAGGCATAGTGCACAAAGAGTTTGTACCAACTATCCAAACAGTCATTTCTGTGTATTATCTTTGTGTTATGAAGCATATTTTGTCGGGTATTCGTAGTTTGCGCCCTCAGTATCGTGAAAATGGAAGATGGAGTTTGTTACATGATAATGCACCATCTTATCGCTCGACGTTAGTCACTGATTTTTTAACTAAAAATGACATTTCAACCATTAACCATATTCATCTTATTTGACCACCTGTAACTTCTATGTATTTTCTAAATTATATTTACCTATGAAAGGACAGCGTTATGCCGATATTGAAACCATTTAGAAGATATCGACAGGGATCTTGAAGGAAATCTCTAAAGATGAACTTAAACATTCATTCTACATGTTAATTGACCGTCCAAAACACAGTATTGAAGCTTTTTGCATAAATAAATGAATTTTTCCAAAACAATAAGCTTTTGTTTTTTTAAAGTTCTGTTTTCTCTGAGACAGACCCCTTAAGATAAATTAATTTATGTTCCGTTAATTTAAATAGGTAGGCACCTTAGTTTTTATATAATTTCAGATTTCTTCCGTCCACCGCAACCGCTTTTCAATTTCACGTTTTAAGGGGCTTATGTCAGATACAAATATATAAAATTGCCAATCATCTACTTTGCAAAATTCCGGATTCTACAATCTTTAGATTCCAATTTTCTAACCGTATTATAACGCCTATTTTAATGGATAAATATCCAAAACCAGCATTCGATGAGAGAAATGTTTATTGTAAATGTAACGTTTCAAGATCTTCATTTAATTGTAAATGTGTAAAAAAATTCTTTGTATAATTAGTTGTATGTGTTTAACAAAATGTGTTAATAATCTTTAAAATAAAAAAAAAGTACAATATTTTTGGTTTTTATCATTGTTACATGTCTCATAGTATCGGATAGCAAACAAGCTAATCGAGAGCGTAATGCGAACACCAAGTTTAACTCGTCATTATACGAGTATATATTTTAGAAAAAAATCCTCAAATAAAAAACTAACTACCGTGTTTTGCGATTCTAATGGCGTAAACGCAATTATAATTGAATCACAAATAAAAAACTTCCTCGCATCTCGAAAACTTCAATACGAAATGAAATTCTCGATGCAACTATTGTTAGTTTTTTGTATATCAATAATATGTTATTACTTTTAGTAAAAATTGAATTTAACCGATGGCGTGTAATTTATAAAAAAAATTGTTTATGAGCTTAAAAATTGCAAAAGTTATAACAGGTTAAACTGAAAATTATGTTGCACAGTGGTCAACTTGCATTTTTAAAAAAACCCAAATTTGACACAGAAGGCATTAAATGCGCCCAACGCGCCTTCCAGATTCGAATCTGTCAGAAAATTTGGCATAAAAAAAGTTAAACAAATCTTTTAGAGCAAAAAATGATGGGTTCAAAAAAAAACGACGAACTAGAAGGGAATGGGTCTCCGACTAATTATTCGAAATCCATTTCCTGAGGTGAAAACCGCCAGAGGAAAGAATTTCGGACAACTCTCGGCATATGCGCTGTGCCTCCGACAGATCATGAGACCCTATCAAAAGGTCATCAACGTAAAAATATTCGAGAATTATTCGTGACAAAAGATGATTAGTGTCTTTACTATCAATGCCAAGCTAATATAGGCATTTAATGATCAAGAAACTGACTGGCGTTGTGCCATAAGTAATGGTATTTAAATTATATGCCTGTAGTTTCCTGGAGGTTATATCTCGACAAAATTCTTTGCAAAGATCTCTGCAAATGACAGATGAACACCTGTCGGTACGTCTTTCCTATATCTGCAGAAATTATGTAGATATATGATCTAAAGCTGATCAGAATTGAATATACATCCCTCTGTATGGTTGGACTCGTCATTTGTAGGTCATTAAGTGAATGTCCCGTTGTCGTTGGAAAGAAACTGTTGAAAACAACCCGTAGCTTAGTGGAGTTGCTTTCTTCCTTGAGTACGGCATGATATGGCATGATGTAAGAGAATTGGTCATCATTCTTTGAAACAACTTACATGTGATTGAGGCTATTGTATTCCCGCATGAATTCTGAATATAGCGCATGAATTGCGATTTGAATTTTTTTCCAAACTTTCGAATGATTTTCTAGCCTTTGTGAAAGATTCGCCTAACTTGCCAGGATCTTCCTTCAAGGATATTTTGACGATAAAAGAGCCTTTTTCGTCTCTTCGCGTGTTGACAAAAGTGCGTCTCTCAATCTATTTGCTCTGTTGACCAAAAGGTTCTACATTGGACTTAATTTCCTCAACTTTCCAGAATTTGCCAAGCTGAAGTTGTATTACCTCTGTTGTATTGAGATAACTATGGGTTTCATTCAACACAAGATAATTGTTAGAAGTTGCATGAGAAGGGTTTTGTTGAAGGGATCCAGCAAGTGGCCAGACAAAGCGTGATCGCTGTAGTTTGTGGTTTCCATGCCCAAAGGACACTTGGCCTATGCACAAAGGTTATAAAAATGCTTTATGCCCAGCCAGAGATCAATTTTCTCTTGGTTCGAAGAATTGGAGGTCCGCCAATTCAATGTTTGACGGAATATTGAACAAATTAGCATTAACGAAGACGTTGGGAACATTACCGGTGATCCTTTTGATTATGGGGCATTCGGTTCATAATTTGAAAGAACTATATCTGTAATGCAAATGAACTTCACGTTCGAGTCAACATTGGAGGTAGCATTGCTTAAACCCACAACTTGGATTTTGACATTATTGTGACGTAATTTGGCTGTAATAAAGTTACTCTGAGAACCTGAATCGAGCAGAACACGAAAGCAATGCGCGTTTCCCATTGAATCGTTTATATTGTCGAGAGAAGAATATTAGTGTGGCTGGAAGCTGGAAGCAATTTTCAATTGCAGGTTTTGTGTTACCTGAATTTAAAGGTTTAGACTCGGCCTTTAATGAATCTTGCTTGTCCTTTGCTTTGAAATGCAGTAAAGTGTTATTCCTTAGCTTGCAAACACGGAAAGCATATTTGGATTTACATTCCTTGGTTTTGTGACCCTTGTATAAGCAGTTTTTGCACAGGTTAAGTTCTTGAACTTTTGCGGCGGGGTCTAAAATTGGCAGTTTAATAAATTGTTCGCAATGATATATAAAGTGGCTCTTATGGCAATAAAGGCAAGAAAAGTTATTGGCAATTAAAGATTTGGATGAATGCTTTGGAGCTATTTTGTGAATATGATCATGACGCTTAGCGCTATCGCGTTCGATTGCTTCCAGTATTGATGACTTTTCTTCTATAAATTCTAGATGAGGATAAAGAAGAGGTTTCCTCTAATTTGGTGGTTTCTCACGCTCTTTTAGTAACGTGATCTAATCGCGAGACTAAATGCTGAAAATTATAACATCGCCCTGATTTTCTTTAGGGACTAGCAAATCTAAAAACTTCGTATGCTGCATGGTATTATCCACTAGCTTGGGCAATTTACTTGACGACTCCTTTAGAATCGGTTCGATTGAGAATAAGCTATTTATATGATTTTTAATTAAGTTTCTCTTATCGTTGAACCGTTTACAAATGAGCGTCTATGCATTTGAATATTTATCGGATGAGAAAGTTTGAGCTTTGACTAGCCTTTAGATAGCGATATTTCTACATGTCAGTTAAACCAATATAATCATGAATTAAATTCTGAAATGTGTCTCTGAATTCTATCCATTTGGCTGGACTACCATCATACTTTGTTAGCTTAATGACTGGGGGCTTTATATTAGAAGAACTTTTGTGAACGTCAGAATCACTTTTATTGATGGAGATATTTTTAGGTTTGGTAGGGTCCGAGGTATGCATATCTGCGGAATTTTGTTTTTTGTTTAATCAAGAATCTGATTTTGCGCAAAGCATATAATAATTATTGTTTAATTCCTCAGAAACGGAAAATTCCGCTTCTGTGTCATCACTTATCATCTCTATTTAGTCTTGGTTTTGCATAAACGAATCCCTAATTTTCATTAAGTCTTCATACCGCTTTTTTTATCCAAAAAGCTGATTATCAGAAAGTTTGTCACTTCTGTGCAGACCCTCCAAAAATTTGGAAAATCCCGTAACCCTCGCCTTTAGTGAGGCTCGTTTTCATTTTAGTTGTGTTAAATCTTACATCGTTAATTAAGCATACAAGTTGCAAAATTAAACGCGGTAGAAAGTAAATCGTAAATTCGTAAAGAATAAAAATGTAAATTATAGGTAATGTTTTCTGCATGCACAAAAGGCCCTATTCTGGTGAAAACGATAAATAAGTATATTTTTTAGTATAAAATTGCATGCGACTTGATGCAGTTTTTGTACGTTTGTACATTCATTTAATTTTATAATTGTAGTTATCAAATAAAATTATTGATAATTGAATATTCACCCGAATAAGAAATGTGTTTATTGCTACATAAATTTAATGCTACGCCACTGCGTTACTTAAATGACTAACGATATAATACGTGACTATGATATGATGCGAATAAAAAACAACTTGAACCACACATTCGTTGTATTTCTTTTTAACTTAAGCAACTGCGCGAAAATGTAATAAACAATAACAATAAACTCAAAACTGGTCTAATTGTAACACAAATTCAATGTACTAAAGAAATTATTGATTCGATCTACCATTAATTATTAATAGCAATTTACGTAAGAACCTATTTAACTAGCTTTTGAATGTAACCTAAATTAATTTTAATTATTAATTCAGATTGTTTCCTTGTAATGAATTGGTAAACGTATTTAGATAACTGAAGGAACTCACTCCAATAAGCTGTGGTGTTCGAATTAAATTCGTTATTCTTGTATTGTTTGGCTTTGTACACCCTCACAAAAACGTAAAAGGACGAGCTTAAGATTCAATCATGCGCCAAAATTTAATTATAGGCAACACGTTGTACGTCAGTGGCGCATACGATAAGGCAAAATTCATCTTATCA
>JAHWXV010559481.1:0-14365 GCA_024586415.1 Phrixothrix hirtus | reverse complement strand
TATTTTAATGATTTGTGTGCATTATTTACATACTTAATTACTTTTTAATTAAATCTATAAATTATTTTTGCTTTAAATGAGCTCAAAATTTAATTATAAAGCTCTTAGTACATGTATAAAGGAAATTATAAATGTATGAATTATTTATGGTTTTAAATTAATTTTAGAGTTTACAATTTAGGTGTATAGGAAAGTCACTAATGTCAATAAATTCAAATTAAATTTAAAATGTGTAAAAGAACGTCGTGTGTTGTCTCATACCAGATTTTTTATTATCTACTTGTAACGTTTGGTTACGTTTCGTTTTATGTACTTATTGGTTAGAATCACGGATAATTATTTTCCACTAAATACTATCATAACTTGCGTTTAGTATGGATATTTTTGTCTTTTAATTTCCGTTAGTTCATTTAAACAATTTGCTAAATAATTTATTTAGAATATGAATATCGAGTCACCTATCTTCCACTAGAAATTTAAATTAAAGTGATCAAGTTCGATTTATATGTAAAATAGTGGAGAGGATTTGCTAGATACGAATTTTACTTCAGTTAGATACGTACTTTTGAATGAGACAGTAACTTTTAAAGTTATTAAAATTTGGTGTTGAGTTCAAATTTTATAACTTCTGTTATAAAGGTTGAAGTCAAATATTGGACAATAATTATTGCGATTTTGCGTATTGATTTGTTGTTGTTTAATTAGGTATGTTCATTTCATTCATTATACCCAGCACGACGCAAGGGGGGATAATTAATTGGGTTTAATGGCGACTCCTCCGGCGGCAGGTGTAGCCTTAGTTGATGTTTATTAATGCAAATTTGTAAAAGGTAAAATTTTGTTAGTGATATATAGAGCGAGTCAAGTAAGTTTGCATAGTTCTGTTATTAGTATCTAAATAATACGTAAATGGCCTAGCATGCCTTAATTAACAAAAAGCTGTTAACTTGTTAGAGATTGCGCATCGTGAGGCTTGCGATGTATGTTTGCATCCTTACTGATTCAAAATTCGCAAATTCGAAATTGTATTAACTAGGCTGTCGTCGAGGGAATATGTTCACCCAAAAACGTTAGCGTCACGTTCAGTAACTTTTGGCTTTTTTAAAAAATTGGGTTGGTTTTAAATTTTATTGGGGTTATTTGTTTCTTTATTAATTACTTTCGGCTCTAAATTATTAACTATTGCAATTATATTGATTCATTGGGGTACTTTTCTTTGGTATCGCTTAATTTGTTTTAAATTTCTTAATTGTTTAAGCTTAGATTCATTGTTATAGCTTTCGTATATTTTGTAATTTATATTGATATAGTTCAGATATGCAGTTGTCCAGCTTTAATTTAGTATTTCCTTCAGAAATATAAATTAAAGCGCACGAACTTAATATTTTTCTTCCAGTTTTATTAAATTTACCTAGATAATTCATTGGATTGGTTTTCAGGCACATTGGCAGATCCAGAAATTACATTTGATACAAGCAACTATTGGGGTACCCTCATAGAAGCTGCAAGACGTCTTAGCTAAATTGCTTCGGTCCACGGAGTCATTGGTTTTTGATTTTATTTGATTTATTTAAATTACTTATAATCACATTACAGTTTTAAATATTATAACTTACCAGTGCATTGTTTAAAATTTATTATAAATTACTATCTACTATTTATTCCAAATTATACCATTTGTTACAGAAAAGTGTTATCTTTGAAAAGTGCTTCCAGTCGAAATAATAGCAACAACTTGGGTTCCACCAAATTTCATATTTATTATATTTAACATATTGTGTCTTATTTTTTAATAAATAAATAACGCTGGCGTCCAAACGGAACACAAATTGTCCTAATTATTAATCCTACTCCACTCCCAGAGATGATTCTTTTGCAGAGCTGGCCGCAAGTAGTGTTCTTAATTAATAACAACAAAAAAAGACTATTAATAAGATATCGTCAATACATTCACCGTTTGAGATTGATACTGACTTAGCGTTTCACTAATACTTCGATTACCGCTTGCTTGCTCAGTTTTATTTTTTATTAAGAACGTTACATACTACCCAATCGATTTGTTAAATTTTACCGTATATACGTTTAGAGAACATATATTTGGCATTACAAATTATACTCCAGGCATCTGTTTAATTTAAAGTTGACCATTTTGCTTAACGTGGAATCTTTTTAGAACTTAATCTGTTATAAGACTCTTGTTAAGAGTCACACCTTAAGTGCCTGCATTTAGGAAATTTTTAAAGCTGATTCCTTAAAACGAAATAAAGAAGGTTGTCCCTAAATGTCCTTAAGTGCCCGCATTCAAGAAATTTTAAAAGCTGATTCCTTAGAACGAAATAAAAAAGGTTGTCCTTAAATTTTAAAAATTATAACCTACCATTCTAATAAATACTATAAAATAACAAATTAGTGAATATAATCAACACTGTTCAATACTTACATATGTAAAAAAAAAATACTTCAAATTTTACTAAACAAGTTTCACTTGCTTAGTAAAAAATTTTAAATCGATTTATTACCGTAATGGCAATTAGCTAATAAGTTTATAAATTACATTTAGTGTAATTTAAAATCGTACAGTAATAATAGAATAATATTTTATAACAATATACTTATATAATCGTCTAGAATTTTTTACGAATTTTAAAAATTAAAATATTCCAAAATAGAAATATAAAATTGCTTAATATAACACTCAGGATATGACTTTTAGTGTCATTGAACGAGTTTAAAATTAAATGTTAAATTTTTGTCTATAAACGAATAAAACTGTAGGTCATTGATATCAATGACTTGTACTGAAATAGGTTAGTGTGCAAATAAAGTAAACATACATTCTCTAATTTGTCTAAACGTATTTAATTATTTTCACATTTTCCTGCAGTTCTCAAAAGTCGACATTTTCAGTTTTTTCTAAAAGTATTTTTTGTACGATTCGTTTGTTAAGGAACATGGTTGAGCCTTTATAGTACCGTGTTATAGTTTTTCGGCGGACTTTAAAATTACTCGGTTTATCCAATGTTTAATAAATAATTTTAATATATTTACGCATTATTTTATTGTAGGGCTTTCTTCCGTAACAGAATTTTGTCACCGTTTTTAGACGACGACGATGAACAACCAGCATGGTCATTTCCAACAACATAGTGCGACTGTTCATATAGACGTGAACGTAATACGTCACTTATGATAACATGATAATCGTATTATAAATTCTAATGTATAGGCTCCTCATTCTCTCGGCTTTATGCATTTAAATTTCCTTTTATTTGGCCATCTTGAGAATAAAGCAAAGAAACAGGCTGCACAACCTGCAAGATCCTCAAACAGCTATCGTTGAAGAGTTACAAAACATTTCTATTGATGTATTGTATGATGTGTCTGATAACTTAAGAAGAAGAGTGAACACTTGTTTAGTAAACTATCGCACCCATTTTCAAGATGTTTGAGTGAATTAGCGCTGCTTAGTCGTTTTATTCAGTTCCTGAACTGTTTTTGTTTATGCTGTGAGCTGTAATGTATTATTGATTGAATGTTATTTATCTATCTTTGTCGTAATTAAATGAACGTACAATGATCTTTCTTTTTTGAGATATATTTACTTACATTTACATGTAAGTCATATATTCAAAATTATCAACAACTATTTTTTCCTGCCCATTTAAATATGAATAGAAATTATTACAACAGCACATTCAAAAAAAAACAAAATGCACCGAGTTTATTTAAGCAATCCTTTGCGAAATGTGATTTATCACTAAGCCTCCCATCTTGAAATCTATGACTTTCAATTTATGCACTTTACAATAAATTAAACTTAAAATGACTAACACTTATGAAAACATTTTAACTTTCAAAATTAAAAAATATTCTTACTCAAGATTCTATAGGAAGTACGCACAATCTTGAAATAGCACGTCTTGTTTGACCGTTATTTGTTTGAATTGTCACTACTCGTATTACACCGTCACGTGCAGGATGAACTTCACTCAAGCGTCCCAAATGCCACAATTGCGGTGCAAGATTTACGTCCTTGAGTATTACTAGTTCGTTAGGTTCAATTACGGATTGACCACTTTTTTGCCCTTTATATCTGGTTTGCAGTTGGGAAAGATATTTCTTACTCCAACGACCCTAGAAACATTGTAGCATCTGAGTGAGCGTTGATATCTAGTAAGACTTCCAATTATTAATCCAATATAATCAGTTTGAGGTAATTGTAAAAATACCTCACTCAAAAAATGATCAGAGGTTAGACAGAATTTGGATTATTGCTTAACGGACATAAAGGCCTTGAATTGAGGTAGGATTCGATCTGCGTTAAAGCTGTTAATTCCTCGAACGTCAATAATACAATGTCCGCAATACGCCTAAAATTACACTTGATGTATTTAAAATAGATGATTCGCATAGACACTCACGTGAGCTTATCTAGCTCGAATGAATTGCCATTTTATGAATCCTGACACAAATATTCAGAAAACTGGTTTTTTGTTTTATTATCATTTAGAAATCTATAAAATTTTCAACTCATTATTTGCACTAACAAAGTTTGTGCTACTGTATGAAGACAAACTTGAAATTCATCCCTTTCGTGAGATAAATCTTTTGAAGGGATTTATAAACGAGGAAGTAGTTGAGTTACCAATTACTTCCAAGTGTACTAAACTAAACAAAGATAAATAAATATGGTTTAGTGAGTATTTTACTACGAACATTACCTAACCTTGTATTGAACGGATCTAAGTAATCAAAATTCCGCTCAGTTGAAAAGCACGCCAAGATTCAATTCGGCTAACAGAAATATAGCCTATAACTTTGCTAATTCATTTTGCTTTGACACGAAAAGAAATAATACATCTCAAAACGCCTTTAACGCTGTTCTTTCCAAAAGGTGGTCAAAATCATAATCTTATTGAAGCTAACAATGCCTGAGGCTCAGCATGAAATATTTTTTTATGTTCGTGCCAGATAATCAGGACGGTTAAAGGACGATCTTTGTCTAAGATACTTAGATGCTTCTATATGAAAGAAATACTAGCGCCTGCCCTTAGCAAATCGTTGTTATCAAGAAAAGGATTAACGCGACTATAATTTACTTTTGTGATTTAAATTTTTATTCAAATTTAGTAACTTTATCTCTTTAAAAAAGCATGTTTTTGTGCGAGCCTCACAATTATCTGTAAAACCATTTATAGCTCCAAAACTCAGAGTGGGCTGTAACTTCGATTGAATTTTAATTAATTAATTCTACCACACTTTGTAACCTTATAAGTGACGTGTATCTTTTGAAAAGTTGTAATCTTCTATTGCAAAGAATACACGCCTTTTTCCTTTCCCTTCCTAAACATATGCGATCTTAATTGATACGTTGTAGGGCCAATGCTGTTTATAAGTTAACTCAACCAAGACCGTAAAACCATAATTTACTGTGAGCTATCTCCTAAGAGTCTAAACCTCGAGTCAAAAAATCAGCTTGGATCGTCTTCTGCTTTTATATGTTTCCAATTATTTTTGTCTGTTAGATGCTGAGTTTTTGAAACTATTAGCTATTAGCTTTCCAAGTACTAGATTCACCTGCTATCCAAGTGAGTCATTCCAAAAATAACTACCTTGGATTGGTAATGTTAAAGCGCTTATCATACTATATAATTTTGACAATGAATGCGAGGCGCACAATTCTAATTGATTTTAAAGTCGCGAGCTTTGATGTGGTCCCTTTTAAATGACTGGAGTACCTTTTGTTTTCCTCAGTCATTCGCTGATATAGTGATGCACCATATGCTATTTTACTAGCATCAGCAAAGCTATTAAGCTGCACGCATACATATTTTGAACAAACTGTACGCCGGTGTATTGAAATTTCTTCCATATTTGCTAATAGCAGTTGATACCGTAACCAATGTGATTTTAATTCTAATGGAACTTCATCCCATTCTAATTTCAACTTCACCAAGATTTGTATGAGTACTTTACCCTTTGGGAATTGATAAGTCCTCTTATCATAAATATTTGTGATACTTTAATTTGTGATTTTATTTGAAATTTCGAATGAGGGGTTGTTATAAAGAAACACATTATCTTCTGAGTGCCAATATATCCTCAACGTTTTAGAACTATTTTCGGTTTCTACTATTGCTAGAATAGCATACTTCGGATTAATTATGATAGCTTTATCGTTTAACCTCCGCTGACGAAGCTCTAACCTTCCATGTGAAAGAATATTAGTGATCTCCTCTTTTAATCTGCATATTTCCACGATAGTATCAGCACCGTAAAGTAAGTCATTAAAAATAAATGATTTTAAAATTATCTCCGATGCTTCAGGATAAGTAGCCTGGTTATCGATAGCAAATTGTTTTAACCGACGACAGCTGCCAAAAATGATGATAGACCCAAACCCAAAGTGACTGCACAAAGTTTATATACTTGTACTTGACATCATATCGCTAAAATATCCTTCGAAAATCCCCATCCTCAGGACGTACATTTACCTGCCGGTAAATTTTAGTATGTATATTGCCTAAATCAAAACAACATGTTAAATAAAATATTTTGTATTACTGGACCTGCCATTAGTATATCATTTAATGATACTCCTGAAGTTGTTTTATGACCTTCATCAAAGAAACCTCTTAATATTGTAGTTGATTTTTTCAAGACAGTATGATGAGATAAATAGTTTACGATCTGCTGTGGCAACGCCTCGGTTTTATTGACTCCATGATTAAATATTCCTCAATAACATCTCAATAAGATTGCTTTAGTATCGCGTGACGTTTAAATTTCCTTTCTGATGAATATAAACGTTTTAGAGAGGCATGTTTTGATTGGCCCAATTGCGAGCTATTACAACGAAATTCTCAGGTAACCTGAAATCTGCCATTGCTTTCTCGGCTGTAATTGTAGCAAAATAATCTTTGGAAGTTTCCTCTTCAATGATATATGAAGTTGGTTGTTGATTGCACTCCTCTAATTTCCAAAATTTCCTGAATTACATATGGAGGTCAGTATTTAAAAAATTACAAAGTAACCGTTTATTTTTCTGTGGCATCGTTCCGGAAATAATCTAGTTTACGCTAGTCCTTTGCAAAATAGGCAACTGATGTACTAAACTAGTTTGGCTATCGCATAAAATTTCCCAAAAAATAAAAGCACCTAAGAGTATATTGTTGATGCCAAATATTCAAAATTATTAATTCACATCAACATGCATAAGAATTAAATCAAATATAATATAAAATTCTTAGACTTCGATAATGTGTTTTAATCTAACGTAAATTAGTTCGTCTTAACATTTTAGAATAAGCTATAAAGTTATTATAAACCGACAGATTTGTTAAAAGCAAAAGATGGGCAGGTAATATAAATACGTGATCATCTCCACAGACAGTATAATTTAAAAAAGCGCGAAAATTTAACAAAGTTGCCGCAAAGACCCGAAACTCGTAAAAACATACGTTTTCATGCAAATTAGAACGGTGTACGTGAGAATCAAGAAACGAACTTTAGTTCAAAGACATTGGCTGAAATTTAAATAACCAGCAGCCGTATTGGACAATGACAATTCCCAAAAGTTATATAAACACAAACTTATTCAAAACCCACGTCTTTTTCCTAGGCTATCATAGGTGTTTACAATGCATAGTTTAGTAAAGGTGAAAATCCCTGCAAGTCCATTGCAGTAGCGGAATTAAAACAGGGCCACTACGAGTTAGGAATTCCTACAATTAATTCAAATAAGTTAACAACACTTCACCAAGTGTTATAACAATTCCAGAGTGGAAATCTATTTCACATGAGAAAATCAACCATAAGGCATCGGAAAGGTTAGTTCTGGATTAAATCTTATCTGTCGTGAACGCGAATCGCGAGTATCTAATTAATAAAACATTGAAGTTAAAGAATATTAATCTGAACATTATTTAATGACAAAAGCATAATTAAGTTTGCTTAAACAAATGTCGTAGAAACATAATTTCCTTGAAAAGTGTCTGTAAATTCAGGTAGAAAAACCTTTATTTAAGCTAAACGTAAAACCAGTGTTAACAACTTTATTTCAATACTTGTAAATTCTATATTGATCGCATCGATCGTAATTTAATACTTTGAATCACATTTAACGCTAATTTTTATTTATTTTTACTTTGCTGTGTATGTTTGACATTTTAAAATTCTCCAATTGAAATAAATTCAATTTCACATTGACATTGTTGTATTTGTTCGAGAACGACAAAAGGATTGTACCTAGGTTAAACCTTTCAGGTAAAAGCGATAAATGTCGAAAATCTCTGAAGTCACTGAGAACATTGCTTCCAAATACCGTTATCGTGTAGCGATGCCTCTAAATAAATAAACAAACCACTCGGCTAACCCTAAATTGATACTATATCAATCAAACAAGGCACGAATACGTGATAGTGCAATTAGCACATGGTATGTTATATTTTCATCGGCTAAATCAACGTCGCTTGGTATATTGGTAGATTTGTATTAATTGTTGCTAAAAGCAAATTTTCCGTTATCTTGTCTAGAACTAGAAAGAGCAACTTCATATTAAGTTTATTGAATGTAGATTTGATTCTGGTATACGCTTAATATGAGGTTATAAAAATGGTTTAATTTATTCCACCTAGACAGGTGGTTGAAATATTTTGTATCGACAAATTGCAGCATTTTTCACATCTCTATGGTAATCAAATTGAATTGGGCACCTGCGTCTTAACAGCGTGCGGGCAGAATGCATTTTGTTTTATTACTACTGGTAGAAGATCAATTGACATCGTATTTTTGAAGCGTGTGTATGGTCTGCGTTTAAAGAAATTATGAGCCCGTTAATGTCTAAATGTAAAAATGCGTTGTGCCTCTTTTTGCATTTACGACAATGGCCAGAGGAACAAACTTCTGATTTGTGTCCCGGCTTCAAGCAATTTAAACACATATCCATGCGTTGAATATGCGTAAAGGCCGTTTTATACTATCCGGTCAGACACGAAACGGTAGGGGTGCGGTTCCGTTCAGATAAACTTTATCATAACGATTCTTATGGAACTACGAGTATTTATATGTAACGTGACGTTTCCGTTCAGACATGTATAAATAGTTCCATAAGAATCCTTAAGATAAAGTTTGTCTGAAGGGAAGCGCGCCGCTACCGTTCCGTATCTGACCATATAGTACCGGCCTTAATTCTCTCTTTTGAAAAAAGACCTAGAAAATTTTTGCATGCATATATTTTATGTACTTACTTATACAGTGGACACGAATTTATGGTGACAAGAAATGCATTTGGTTTCGTCCTTGCAAACGTGTTGGCGGTATCCTCAAATGAGTTTGCTGTATTTATCTTTTCAATTAATTGACAATGTGATAAGACAAAGTCAGTAAATTGTTTTAATGTAGCTGAATCTTTAGTATTTGATGTTTTCCATTCCCTTCCGGTGAGCTTATTTAATTTTGTGCAAATTAAGTAAATTAAAAGATGATCCCAGTGCAGGTCTAGTGATGTTAGAACGTTACTGTATTTATTAATATCGTCCAACATCTGATGCAATGACATATGCGTATTCTTAGAAAACCGTTCTATTTCAAAAAGTGTTTTTAAATACTCACGGATCATTAAGTCCTTATTTTCAATCCTATGCTTAAATAATTTCAATACGGTAGCATAGTTTTCACTTGATACCTCAAAAACGGATATGACTTGACTAGTTTCTCCCTTTAGCGCTGATTTTAAGTACAAAAATTTTTAAACGTTGGATAAATTACTATTTTCATTAATTAAAGCATCAAAAAGATTGTAAAAGCCTTTCTAGTCGTAATAGTAGCAGGAAAGTTGAGGAGTTCAGTAGCAGGAAGTTTATCACTAAAGTTAGAGTTTAAAGTTAATTTTGCATATTTTGAATCTGTAGAATTTATGTAACTACTATCTGAATTTGAAGCTGTATTGGTAAAAACTTGGTTAGTGGCAAAGTTACCTTTAGTTTGGCTAACTATGGCATAATAACTATTTTCAACTAATGCTCTTTCGTCTATATGTCTTTAGAATTCATTATCCGGCGTCAAACTTTGAATATTTTCAAATTCTTCTGATTTTTGTAATCTAATTTGTAATTCTGTGACATTTTCACCCGCAAAACTTTCCAAATACGACTCAAGATAAGTTAGTTTTGCCTTTTAAACGGCACGTTTTTGAATTAATTGCTTTAATTCAGACATAATTATTATTACTTTTTATTATAACAAATGTTTGAATACTACAGCGCATAAAATGAATGTTTAAAGGAATTCAAGTTATGCCTTGTATGTAAGAATAACAATATTTGATTTTTTAAACGAAACTAAGAACTGATCTGTTCTTTTTCCAAGACTGCTTTATAAAAACAAATTATCTTTTGTGACCACAAGTAGAATTAAATAACGCGAGTTTTAATTTTTCGCCGAATATTGTTCCAAACCAAAGCTCAATATCTAAAACTCTTTGGCAATGTAATTTGCATCTACAGGAGCTGTACTTGTAACTAAAAAGTCAAATCCTAGCTTCGCCGGTATATATTTTCCTCGAAGGGCCAATAATGTTGTGTGAATTAGAGCTGCTTGGCTTGAACTGTTTTTGTTTATGTTGTAAGTTGTGATGAATTATTGATTGAATGATGTTTATCATAATTAAATGAACGTAGATTTACCTTTCTTTTTTGAGATACATTTATTTACATTTTCATATATGTGATATATCCAAAATTATCAACAATAACTTTTTTCCACCCACTTGAATATGAATATAAATTATTACAACAGCACATTCAAAACAGCAAATGCACGGATTTTATTTAAGCAATCCCTTGTCAAATATGATTTAGCCCAAGATTTATTACAACCTTTAAGTTTTTAAATCAATTATTTTGTAAATTCAATATAGTTAAAATTATTTGTACATCCATTATAAAATAATTTCTTTCAGTTAATAAAAAAAATTTAGTTAGTTACTACTGCACTAATTTCTGTAAATAAAATATTTTGAAATTCCCATATAGTCGTTATATTACACCTATCGTGTGTTAGGATGAAGTTAATTCAATTAAAACATTTTGGTTACTTATAAATTCTTTAAATTTAATTAACATCTGAGAAACTGATAAAACCGTAAATAAGCCTAAAATCTAACCTAGATTACTGACAAATAAATATTGATTTTTAAAATAGAGTATAGGCAACTGTGTTAATTAGGTAACTGTGTACGGGATTAAATGAGAGGACTTTATTATCCTGACGAAAGGGAATTCCATGATAATTTCCTCTGTAGTTTTCTCTAATAAAAGAACAAAGTTTTGTGATTAAGTCAGTACAACAACGAGATAATGTGTGCCCACGTTTCAAATAATCAATATTTAAAATTCCTTCAGGGTCCCACATACGAGTATAAACACTCTGCGACCTTCAAGCACTTTCTGTATGATTGCAAGATGTTCTTCCACATTTGAATTTTCATACAAAATTTTTATTGCTTTGTATGAAACAACATTGTCTATAAACACGCCGGCTATATATTTGAAATTTCCTTTCTCTTACAAATATTTAATCATAGCAGGAATCTCACATTCTGGATTTCTCAAAGCATGTACATATTTGCTAGTCTAACTTGAATAATTCTCAAGCTATTACAGGTAGGTGAGCCAAATTTAGCAGTTTTCCTGGAGTGATATCGCACTATATAAACTTCCGTTGTTAGGTACAATAATCATGGAGTAGCATTTCGCCATGTTTTCCCTTTGGTATTTCCGCACCTATTTTTCCCGAATAACGCTAGTGACAGAAAACACTGTTTTTGAATAGATTTTTTCAGGCAGGGTTAACATTTTATATGGAGAATAACTTTATTTCGTATTAACTTCCTAAGAATATAGATTTCGAATTAAATAAACAGTTCCAACGCAAAGGGACGTAGCAAAATTGTATGAGCAGCAAATGTATAGGAAACTAATTATAAGAACATACCGTAAAAACTTGAAACCTACGAAAAAATAATGTACAAGCACTGCAATAACTGGTGATTTATATAATATTTACCACTCAACTACTTTATAACTTTTAAATAAATCACAACAGATATACGCAATCAGTATAGAATTATACAGTAATTGAGGAAAAATTATTTTATCAAGGCAAATGTTGAAAATGTTCCAGCATTATCTGAACACAGCCGAACATGGTTTACGGATGCGGCGTAGTTTCATTTATTTGGCTACATTAACACTCAAAACAATAAATACTGGGTTACCGAAAATTTCAATGTTATTATCGAAACACATTCTGAAAGGGTTAGTGTCTATGGAGCAACTTTTGCTTAGAAAATTGTTGGCCGCATTGTTTTCAGCGAGGCTGTGAACAATGAGGTTTACGGTTGCATATTCGATAAATTTGCGAAACAACTTGACGACATCAAGTTGAAGGAAGATTGCGCTCCACAAGACGGTGCTAGTCTCATCTTGTTCTTTTCTTATACCACATTTCAAAGAACCTACGGTTTTTCAGATTACCTGACCTAACCTCTCCTGGACTTTTCTTATGAGGTTATATGAAGGTAGGGTGTTTAGAAACCATCGAATAACACTGAGTGACTTTAGTGCAATCATCAGAAATGAAGTTGACAACATTACCATCTATACGCTACAGCAAGCAACATAATATGGCGCAAGAGACTCACTTATATACTCTATGGATTATCCTGTACAATATTTGATTTATTCTTTCTTGGACATTTGCAAATTCAAAGTGAATTTTTTTGTACTGAGAGCCAACAACTTAACACGTTGCTACTGAAACCCAGGATGATAAAAACACATTCGTTTATCGTGTTAAAGTATTTGTATTTTAACCCTTCAAAGAGCAAAACTTTTTTCTGACTTTAACGCGTAGTTTCTATATTAAAATAGCAGTTAATATATAGTCTTACATAATTGAAGCAAATTTTTGGTTATAAAAAGCAAACAATTGTGCGCAAAGGGGAGGTTCCCTTTGGAACCAGTTACCGTTTCAGGCTCTTGTATTCCTTCCTTACTAGGTGGTACCATAATGAACCACTTATTCTAAGATTAAATGCAACAACTTCAGAAATGGGGAATGTAAATTTTAAGCATATAGTTCATAAAATGTTTTCTCTGTGATATGATTAAGTTACAAAAATCATAGAAAAAATATTTATTCACATAATATATAATACAAAACCATACGACAAGTAAATAAGATATACTTTATATACTAATGTGAAAGGGTTTGAAACATTCTTGGCACGAACCAACTTTACATTCAGAATAGGACATTCTGGAACGTTTTACACGTTGTTTTGTGCTACAATATGCACATCGGCGTTTTGTACCTTTGACTGGAAAGTGTTTTCCCACATTACTTCGTAAAAAGTTCCCTGCACATTTACTTTACTGCCGCTCATTTTGATTACTTTATTGCGGCCTATCAAAGATACAGGCCCTCTAGATTTTCTACTAGTGTAGTTACTAATCAACTGATTGGCTAAATTCTCCTAAAAGTCAAATGAGACATACTTTTTGCTTTAGGACAATTTTCTTTGCTTTGAATTCTATATAAGAGATGCACATTGTCAACTGAGGCATCGATAAAAAATAAAATAGCATTAGCCACCAACGCCTACCTTTCAATGATATATTGTACGTAACCATGTGTTGGTCGAATTTATCTACTCCACCCATATTGATATTATAATCACTAATAACCTGTGGGCATGGTACTGTATCACATCTACCTAGGACATTAGTTCGCAAAACAGTTGTTTTCTGAGAAGGATTATGGAAAGAACTTGCTATTAGGACACTCTTCTTTCCACGATCTTTCCATTTGCATATTGATAAGCCATCTGACCTGAAGAAGTCATATTCTCCCCTCTTTAGGCTTATATCAGATACAAGTTTATTTTTAGGAAATGTTTCCTGTTGGAACGAAATGTTCCGCACGCAAATGTATCTAATTCTAATAGTTTTTTCAATAAAGCAAATGTCGTTAAAAGTTATCAAAAAACCTTTATGATGATATAATTTGGAAATATTTAGCACAACATTTTCTCCTAGTCCAAATGTATTTGTTTGATCATGTTTCTCTTGTCCTTCATATATTTTGAAATTCAATACATAACCCGTTTCAGAGCGTGATATCATCCAAATTTTGAAACCTCGCTTAGTGTGTTTCAAAGGCATATGTAGTTTTAGTGTAGTTCGGTCCTTGAAACCCACCATACTTTCATCTATGGAGAGATTTCTGCTAGGTATGTATGAAGTTGAAAATTGCTCATTGAGTATGTTCACAATAGGTCGTACCTTGTATAACTTATCAAAGT
>JAHWXV010559473.1:0-12218 GCA_024586415.1 Phrixothrix hirtus | reverse complement strand
AACTAATGATTTGAAGATGGGTCTGTCGCGTAGTCTCGGTCGGTAAATTTAACCAGTGCGCTGCGCAGCGTTGTAAGGTATTACTCAGGCAAGTTTCAACTTGCAAATGTAAGCTGATACCGAGTTGATGACGAGTGGCGTACGTAAAAATAAATAAATATACCAAATGCTTTCAATGTAGGTACCCGGGTACCTATCGCGTCAATATAAGGTGTTTTTTGTCAGTCACATGAGGGTTAATACTGAATTTTCCCAAATTATTGATTACGTCCTACAACAATTTCAATAAATTTAATGCTTTCATTACAAAGAAATTTGATTATAATTTGTTGCGCGACAGAATTTTCAGCACGCTGTTCGCACATAGCTGTAAAATCTTTACAAAATTATATTATATTAGAATACATAAACGTAAAATATAACTACGACGATATACAGGGTGCGTATCAAAATAGAACGATTATACACTACAAAAAACGTTTATAAACTACGTGTCTAAGAAGAATGGCCTTTAAAATATTTGCAATTAAAGATTTCAGTCCGCCGCTGCTTTAGCTTGGTCTACTATGTTTAACAATTAGTTACTGGCCGCCTGTAAGTCTCTAGCAACATAAAGACGCATATGACTTCACACATCTCAGCTGATTATTAAATACCCATAAATATATTGAACAGACAATTAATCCTTAAAATAAAAGATTACATTTGCTTTCTTAAAATCTCTAATATCTTTTAATTGGGCACGTTTACAATTTCTTTAACATAAAAACGAGGGTTTCGGTATATTTGTATTATTGACAAGGAATACATTTTTTAAATAGATTTGACCTTTAAAGGTGTTCTACAACATTTTAATATCCTCTTATTAATATTTGCAATGAATTGCACTGTGTATAATTTAAATTTGGTGAAAATGGTTCAAAATCAAAGTAGTAAATAGGCTTCATGCAAATTTGACGTAACTTGTATGCAGTAATAACATATTTTTACACAAATTAATGGATCAAAGATGTTTTAATTTACAACTTACTAAAATCATAATTTATGCTAATTTTAGATTGTTAACAAATAATAATAATTGATTCACAAATAATTTATAATTAATTAGAAACATCTTTAAAGTAAAAACAAATTTAGGAGATTTAAAAGAACACGCTATATTCTTTTTATTAAAACAATTGACGACCTTCCACTCGATAAATTACATGATTAGTAAATGTAATATCCTATTTTGTGAACAGAAACAAAGTGGTATTTATGTTTAAATTACGTTTCATAATAAAGTGTAGTCCAAGCTCATATCAAAGACAAATTTTTATCAAAAATTTTTAAACTCTTTTATGTAGACTAAAAATGTTTACATATTTGTGTTTACTAAGAGCCTATGTCTTAAATAATGCTGCTCATATCCCGGATATCTTATATAATCGAAAATGAACATGACGATTGCCAATCAAGCTTCAAGTATTTGTGGTATATTGAGAAAACCAAACTACAGTATACGTTTTTGCCGTTGCCCTATAATCTATCCAATTTGGGCATATATAATATTAAATAATTTTAGGTACCAGCCGAAATTGCCAATGACCATTTCTATAGGTGAATACTGACAACTTGTGCGTTCTGTAACTGTTAATTGGATTCTGTATAAATACTATTTATAACAATAAACTAAAAGGTCATGTATGTCTTACAAATGCATGTTAACAAATGACCTAATTATCACTAAACGTAGTTAAGTGTTTTCAGAATTTTCGCACAATTTCCTTTACTGTAGCAGTAGTTTCTAAACGTTTATAAATAATTACCTAAGTGGCATTTAGCCAACTACTTTATCTTTATTTTGTAACATTTACAAAACAGCTAAATCGCAAACAATCCATATTTATTAACTTATCAATCCACGCACATTCTGGTTGACTAGGCCCTCTAGCTCCCTTTACCTTTCATAATAGTGGTTTATATAATTTACAAGATTTTGTAAGACCGTGATGACGCCTAACCATAAATCTACTCTTGCCAAATTTTAATTTTGAACATACTAATAGTGTTTGTTATGTAGTAGCAACACATTTATACCTTGTAATATTTAGGGCACTATACACGTGTACTATTGTCAGATTTTATTGGCGTTCCGCGAATAATGAACAAAATCTTTTCTTTGTTTTTTAAATTTGCCGCCGTATGTTTTATCCTGTCGAATAAAAGACAGACGCGTTTCTTTCTACGTCTGTGTCGATTAGGAATCTAACAATTACAGTAAATGTTATTTTCACGTGGTATAGAGTTCGGTGACATTTAAAAATTGGTACGGATTCGTCGCGTAGTTGGTGTAAAATAATCGGTGTGTGTTTAGGGACTCAGCATAGTGTAGTATGTTGGAAGACCCGACCTAAGAGATGCAATAGGGTGTATCTGGGGATTAACCTGCTCGTTTCACCTCGTAACTGTTTTATTTCAACGTGGGATGTTCTTCTGTGAACGCAGGAACCCATAAAGCAATCATGGCGGACGATTTTGGTAGTTTGACGAATCAAACTAAGGTATCCTTTTATCTTGTTCTCATGCCTCTTAATTGTCGGCCTGAGAAAGGCGTAAGCGAAATGTCACTGCCGATCGGCGAGAAGTCAATTTAAGCCACCAGTCTCGGCGCTAGCCCATTTTTGAGGTTAGATTAAACGTTCCCGCGCGAAGGGAGATCACTGTTGCATCTCTTCTGAATTAGATCATGGAAGCATACTTTCGTTGACTGTTTAAATATATGTATTAACCCTAGTTTTATTGTTCAGTAGTTTTGAATAGTCCTTCCCGTACCTCTTGAATAAGGCCAAATTCAAGGGAGGAGAAAGTTATTCTACAACCTTTTCATAACCTGTTGTTTGTGTGTATGTTAAATATGCCATTTTTCTTATCAATAGATATGTCTTGTCATTTAACTAAATTTTTATTTTTGATAGTAGAATAAGTTAATTGATAATACCTTGCTTTTCAGAGGATATTTACTAATTAAGGTCCCCCTTCAAATCACGGCCAAGGTTAATATTAACATTTGTGGTCTTAACAAAAGGCAACCACGAGATAAATTCACAAGAGGCCAGGGAACTGCTTCTACCTATTCTGAGAATAGTTCCATAGCTTGAGCGGCCATCTAGAATAGTGGCGCTCCGTTATTTTCCCATATCTCGACTTCCTTTCAGCGCTCTAGTGTACTTTATCGGGCACCCATCCTCCTCCAAAGAGATAGCGGCCATCAGTGCCGTTGGTACGCGCAACGGCTAACGCGCTCGTAACACTATGTATTTGTATTATTTACGTGGTAAAACGCTGAGTTTGCAAACACGAGTTCTTAAAGCAATTTTTATTTCAAATAGAAACCAAAATTCTTGCGTTCAACGCGAGCACAGCAATGCGAGAACTACAACCACTTTAAAGTTCTACAAGGGTCTACGGGTTTCCAAAATAATTGAAGACGGCTTTATTCGTCTATAATATACTTCGATTGTCCTAAATTTCCGAGAAAAGGTAAATACGCATAAGCTTAATAGAATTAAACATCTGTAATTGTTTAAAAACGTCCCAAAATAATCATATTTATGAATAAATGCCAAACAAGATGTGCAAAGATCATTTATATATGATAAAATATGAGTTAAATTTTTTGATTTAATGCAAATCCTTGATTAACTAGTAGGTGCCGATAAATGCATGGATGTCTCCTATATCCTATATGGCGACGAAGCAACGTGTGTTCTATGAAGTTAGTTTATTATTAAGCACGATGTTTGTTTTATTAAAGACGTCTCTTATAAACAATTCGTGGAAGCCCTAGTGAATATGATTAATTGCTAACAGTGGTGTGAATCAGCCTACTCTGTGTATCCTGCAATTTGGAATATTAGGTCATTAGTGAAAGTCCATCACAGCATTGCAAACAAATAGAATGGATTTACTTTGGTTTGTGTTTACTTTCGGAAATGTCAAGAGTAAATGTTGTATGGGTGTTCATAAGCCGTCTCCATAATCTGTTTGTTTATGCAGAATCTTTTAGAAAAATTTCCCCTTTGGATGGGGAAGTTTTTTTAACAGTATTTTTTTTCTATTATGATTATCTCATTTATTATTATACGTATATAAGTAGGGCAGTTCTACCGATATAGTTCAATTTATACAAAAACGTCCTTTCAATATACTTTCATATATTAAATTTCACAGTTTAAGTGTGTTCGTTAGCATCTAGTTAATTTAAAGTACTGTTAAGTAAAAATATATCGAATTTAGTAGCTAATCTATCGGATATGAGCACTTTTGCTATATAGTCTCGCTTCCATATCAAAAATTATATAATGACTTAATTTCATAAGGTACCTATAATATTTAAAGATCTGCAGTCGTGTAGGGACCAAAACTTCGGTATCTTAGTTGGTAAGTGGCTGGAATCTAATCAGGAGTCGCGGGTTTAATCTTCATCCAAAGAAAATTGTTATAAAATTGTTACTGTTGTGACTATGATTATCTTATTAATTAGTATCTGGTTATTGGTATGTTGAAAGCGGTTCTGTCTAATGGGGCTTGAGTTCCATGGTGCTTTACTTTTGCTTTTCTTTTTATTGTGATGACTTTTTTGATCTAAGTCGGGAGGTTAGTTAAACTGCGATGTAACTTCTTGGGATGTCTGTTTGAGTGTATTAATTAGTTCTGTAGATACTTCTTCAACATAGTTAGGTGTTTTAAGGCTAACACTTAGTTTTTTTTTCTACATTGACTTTTAGATTATGTAGTCCTGGGATTAATTTTTTACGAACAACCAGTGAGTTGATTCTCAAAAAAATCAGAGTTATCAGATGATAGATCATGGCTTGCTTTCCTAGCATTATCACCTCTGGTGATACAAAATTGCACTAAATATCAAATCCTGTTTGAATCATTGGGCCGATAGATCGGTGGGTCTATAAATAGCAGTTTAGCAGTTTTTTGCCTTTTGTGGTAATGAGGAGAGATCATCACACGTATGCTTAGTGTTATAGTCACTTGCAATGACGAATTTTGGACAGACGCTTTTGAAGAAATCATTGAAGTGTTATTTTCTGTGGACAGTAGGACAGTGGGACAGTAGTTCATGTGATTGCATTTGAACTTTGACGGGTGTACCTTGTAGATAATTCTTCTCATATTTGAGCAATTTTTATCATGATTTCTGTTCTACCATGCGCTGTATTTCCGGATAATTTTTGTAAAAGGTTGTATATTTGGACACATTGAAGTATTCGCGGTTCATACAATGAATGCCATTTATAACGAGTATATATACTGAGTTATGGTGTACTAAGATTGCGCTTCATTTTTGTTGCAGAATACGGTTAGTATTCCACTGAGCTATTATGGGTACTTTAGTGAATTTTGCATATCAGCCTTTCCAACATGTTTGGTACCGTACTCTTTTGATGTGCTATTTCTTGAAACATTACTTTAAATTCTGCTATAAATTTGACCAAAATAGAAGCGTTTTCTTCTGAAACTCCTAGTAAGTGTGTAGAATTTTTCAATGCGCTTGTAAAACTGTTGGATCTGCTGGTTTGCTATTTGTAGAGTCAGTTGTTGGCGCTGTATTGTTTTTTCAAAATTTTGCGATAAAGTTCACACCTCTTATAGTTAGCCGGATGTTTCTCAATTATAGTACACATTTGGCAGGAGCTTCTGAGTTTTTTTTAGCTCGCCGAACCGTGTGTGTTTAATATTTTATTTACACGTGTGATTTATTTTTTCTGGTAGAAAACCTTTATAGTGTCAATATTTCATTTCTTAGAAATCAATATAGTAATTTAAGCCTAAAATAATTTTTTGTGATATTGAGATTTTTTTAAGTTTGAAATAATTTATTAACCATCTTAGATCAATTTATAGTATAATGAATATTAATCTCCGAAACGTAACCATTTACTTAAATATTACTTCTTTAATATCCAAATAAGAAGTTTATTTTGAAACAAATTCTTCGTTTATTACAGTAATAAAATAATTTCCATACAATTATTTAAAATATATATTGCGACGTAGTCAGTTGTAAATAACCCTAAAACGTTTGTTAGCGCCCCGATAAAATAAAGATTTAGCTGACTAGATCTGGTAATCGCGGAGGAGAGGTCGTAAGAGAAATTTTTCTAGAGATCACCTATTTCCTTCTTCTTAAAGTGCTGTGTCCATTATACGGAAAATTGGAGATAATTCTAGCAAATTTTTCTCTAATATTTTTGATCAACGGTATTTGTTCTTCTACAATGACCTCACTTTTCTTCTACATATATTTTCAATGATAATGAGCTGGAGTAATTGCATTTAAAATTTGTGATGGCATGATCCAAGTTATGCCGTTTTCCCTCTTTTAATATTTTCGATTTGTTTGCTATTCAAGAAGTCTCTAAGAGTTGTCGGAGGACCCGCATTTCTAACTCTCAATTCTGTAAAATGTGTTTAGATTCACTGTCTGCGTCTCCTTTCCATGTAGAAAAATTATATATACATGGCATTTGTCCATTCTATATCGTAAGGAAAGATAAATTTTTTTGAGCTAAGAAATAATAAATGTCGACCTGGCTTGTTCTAGTCTAGATCTTATTTGAACTTTTGGATCTAGGTTCTCAGTTATCCAGTGTAACATGCTCCTCGCATTAGAAATATATAATTCAGATGCATGTTGCATACTGGATCGACTTCTTCATTTAAGTAGTTAAAATATTGGTGTAAGAGCATACAATATAAATTATTAACAATTTCAAAGAGAAGATTTGTTTCAATTACACTATGTTTGATAGTTCATAGAAACTGGTTCGACTGAACCCAAGACTGTTGATCGCTAGTGTATATTTTCTAGTATTCTGTGGTTTTGAATAATGATATGAGGTGCTTTATGAAAGGGAAAGCGTGAGTGTTATGCCTTAAAAAGTCAGTTTTGTCTTAGCATAGGCGTACATCTGACTAAATAAGAAATCAACATGCTCTAAAATATTTTTGTTTTTTTTTGGTTATAATCAGGGTTGCCTTCCTTTTTAAAATTTAGTAATATGTAGCATGTTGCGAAAATCAATACAAAAGTTTGGGGAGGGGGAGTAGTATAAATTTGGGTGTTGAGAGTAGATCGGTAGAGGTATATATTTATAATTATTAAAAATATAGTGAAAGAAATTTAGTATTTATTATTAAAATGAATATTTCAATAGAAATTCTAAAAACAGAATTCTTAACATTTGAGGTGTATATCTGGATACAGCTGCACATAAAATTTGCCTTGTAAGAATAAGCTTCAACAACTAACCTTGAGATGTCGCCCGCTTTATGTTATATGCTCTAGTAAATAGCTAGAAAACAATATATAGAGCATGTCTCTTTATTTTACGTTCTACAATAATTTTCAGAAGCAATATCATGTAATTCCGACGATTCTATGTTCAGTCACTAATTGAAGTGTGACTATCTTTTACCTTTACTCTTCAGCAATATTACCAGATGATATTCCCACATCCAAACGACAATGGCTTTCAACATTTTCGATTTTAAATTTAGCTATTTTTCCAAATTTTGTGTTACTTTATTAATTAATCTTTGGCTAGAAATTTTAATAGGGGAAACCGGGGCTGTTTGTAACAATGGTAGGTTGTAACAGCGGTTGTAGTTTCTGTAATTTACCTTGAAATGCGTGCATATTTCGTCATGGCGTTACTCAGACATCTCCATCAGTTTGAGTGAAGTACTAGAAGTGTAAACACATGCTAGCCGAATATATTAAGTAATGACTCTTTTTGTTTGAGGTAAGTAAACCTTTACTTTAATATTTTATTATGTGTTTCAATATATGCCCGAAAAAATCAATTATTTTATAGATCAATGTAATTACTTGGCTATTCAGGCCCAATTGTTGTTTCTAGCTTTTATCTGAAATATTCTATAGTGGTGATCAATATTGATTTGTTTTATGATACCATTCGGGGCAAGTTGAAACACTTCATTTTACCTTGTTACAACCGACCCCGCCAAAAATTAATTTATATAATATGCTTTCTTAAAAAATAAATCTACTGAATATAAAAGAAAAACCGACCATGGAAAGCATTCCTCAGATTTATTTGATAAAGCTTTTGACGGAATGAAGGGTGACTTATCAATAAAACAAGTAGTAAAATGTCATCCATTATGCGATGTCACACTTTCCAGATTTATTAAGAAAAAGGAAAACAACATATTTCACTTTAGATAATCTTATAGCTCAACTATCTTCATTTTTATTAACATAAAAATTTTAGGTAGTAAACTGCCAGAGACAAACAGTTTCGAAATTGAGCCTTTTCGACCTCGTGTAGGTTAGTACGGTAACCGGCAGGTTTTTACCACACAACAAGGGAATATCCTTGCTGAATATATTCGGAGATACTCTGATATTTATTTTGGGCTTGCTTACACCTTAAGACGTAAGACGTCTTGTATACTTGTGTGGAAAAGAGTTCAAAATAAAAACGCGCCCTTCCTAAAGTAAGAATGAGATGGCAGGACCATATTGGCCCAGTTGGTTTCTAAGATGACACGCATCCTTATTTTTGAGATCACCTGAAGCACCGAGCTTAGCAAGAGCTGAAAGTTTTGACAAGGTGAATGTTTCCCAGTTTTTTGATAAACTTGTCGAAATATTAGATGGTTTTCATTTAACTGCATTAGATTTCTAGAACACTGATGAGACTGGTGTTACAACTGTCCAATATCCCTGTAAAATTATTGCAAGAAAGGGCGTTAAACAAGTGCGAGCTATGAGCTCTGCTGAGCGAGGAGAACTGGTTAGTTTAACTGTCGCTGTCAGTGCTTCTAAAAATATAATTCCTCCAATGCTTGTCTTTCCAAGGAAGAGGTATATAGAACATTTCATAAGAGATGGTCCTGTAGGATGTGTTGGGACTGGTAATAGTTCTGAAATTGAATTTTCAATTTTTCTAAAGCATTTTGTCACGTGTGCGTTGTACAAAAGACAAACCAGTTCTTCTTCTCCTCGATAACCATCATTTTCGTATAGCTCCTAGTTCTTGATTTTGCTAAAGATAATGGAGTGATCATGTTATCATTTTCACTACATTGCACTCATCGCCTCCGATCTTTGGATAGAAGCGTTTTTGGTCCTCTAAAGAAAAAATTAACACGTTGATGGATGCATGGATCAGAAATAATCAAAATGTGTGACAGTGTACGACATCCCTTTAATTGTTAACATCGTCTTTCCATTAGCTACAACACCCAACAACATTCAAAGTGGCTTTAAAAAATGCGAAATATGGCCCTTTAATAATAATATCTTTGACGAATCTGAGTTCTCTTCTTCGTTTGCGACAGAAAAATTTGACGAAAGTTTAAAAAAAAGGAAAATAATTACGCAAGTGGTTTCGAGTTAGTGAAACAAAAATGTTCAAAAATAGAAGAACCTACTTCACAGTTTAGTACGATTGTGGACATTTTGTCAAAATATTAGATCAACTAGGACCTGTGGATCTCATTCTATCTGCTCATTTTCACCAGAATCTGTTAGGTCTTTCCCCAAAGCTACATCTAGGAAAACTAAAGGCGGTAGAGAAAGACGAGCTATTGAAATATTAACAGATATTCCAGTGAAGACAGATTTATAGGAAGAATTTGACAAGAAACAAAATCAAAGGCATTTATTAAAGATAATTTAAAAAAAAACGAACAAGGTGGAAGAGGCAAAGAAAAAATTACCGATTGAAGAAAATTCTGACGAAGACTAAGATGACTGTTTTTGTTTAGTTTGCTTAGAACCGTATAACAACAGTAAACCTGGTGAAGAATGGGTAAAGTGTCTTGAGTGTCACAGTGGGTACACTTCAGATGTGGAAGAAACCTAAAAGTTTATACCTGTCATAATTGTGAATGCGAAAATTCTTCTGATTCATTTGAAAGAAATATAATAATTTAAAATTGTAATATAACTTTAGTAAAATATTAAACATAAACATTTGGATTAATGGTTTACTTAGATTGATTGGTATATTTTAATTGCATCGTTTTTGGTTTCTAGAAGTTCATCTTTTAGCCGTTTGTATGTTTGATTTGTGATATTGCATTCATTGTTGCACAAATAAGGTGGAATTACAAAATATTTTATACATTTTATTAATAAATAGCAAAGTATTAAATCCAGTGTTATAACTTACCCCAACATGTGTAACAATCAATCCCGCTAAGGGGTAAGTTGTAACGCTGCGCATTGTAATATAGTTTACTCTTTATTTTAAAATTTAAAAATGATAAAACAATAAAATTGGTATCAAAGTGAATAGAAAGAGTTATAGGATGCTACCCAATACAAAGGTATAAGACGAAAAAATTGTTACATCCAGCCCCGGCATCCCCTACATAGTTCGGTTCATTATCCGTCACTATTCTACACACCCGTATTTCAATGTCAATCATGCCAATCATGACTGAGTTGGCTTCACCTTTAAAGTAAATAGATTTAACTTTTATTATCTGATTACCTTGTTGGTTTGCATAATTCTAATCGCAGCACGTTGCATTCTAATTTAAGTTAAGATGTTCAGTAATAGTTTATCTCACTAAATATCTATTAATCCTAATATTTTCACTGCAAAATGTGAATTTAAGTAAATAAACAGCAACCGACGTCTACATCACCGGAAGCATTCGGCTGATGCATATTCTTTGCCGCACTGAGCGTCTTTAGCATCCATAAATTGTCAAATAACTATGAACACCTTAACGTATAAGCTCCACTACTAAAATTATCATTTTCAACAAATTTATTTCAATACGAAATGAACCGTGATCAAAATATGAAAGAAATTTGTTAAAAATATATTAAATTTTCATTATGCGTTTTAATATATTAGTAGTTATAATTCTGTGTCTTATTTATCTATATATGCAATATTTCCTTAATTACAGCGGGGCCAGTATAACTGTTATGCCTACATTACTGACGAGAGGTTCATTAATATTAGAATTGAAAATTAATAGTTTCTAAATCAATCTATTAAATTTAATTCCACAGTTGAAGTTAAGGTTACCGATTCACCTATTTTATTGTTGCAACGTAATAGGAAGTCCTATCTCATTTAACGAGACGGAGTAAGTAAAACAAACCGATGTAAATAAACCATCTAATAAAATAATTTACCTACCTAAATCATGTTAAATAAACGAGGCGATTAAAATAAAGGTTTTAAACATATTGATAGTCACAAAATTCTTTAATCTAAACAGCGTATCGCATCAGACGTTATCGGACAGTACATTAGTAAAAATTAATACATTAACAACAATGCAAGTATAACAACAAAATTATTTAAATATCAGATGCAAGTGGAATCTAAGTATAACGTTAGCAAATTAATGTAGATAGCTTATATTCGGTAATCAGCTCTGGATTTAACAATAACTAATTCTTTAGTTTAAGAGGTGAGAAACACATTTTTTATAAGTGATATAGGAATATACTAGAGATGATTGGACTAACCTAGGGTAAATCGTTTAAAATTTTCAGTTTTCAAAAAATAAAAGAATACTGGATTAAACCAATCATGTATTCCATCGTAAAACAGGTGACTATGCCAAAAATAAGCTCCTGTCTGATAAAGCTTCGCAGATGCAGATGACGTATTGGCCAAGATAAATAATGGTCCGCAAGGCGATAAAAGGGTAAACTTCGTTGAAGGTAAAAGTTAGGGACAAACTTAAATTAACAATCTGTTTTATGGTATAGCGTGTACTCTTGCAAATAATCCGCCAAATCAAAGGTCCTTTAATACATATATCAAAGTAAAGCAAAACACTGTAACAAAAAAATCGTATTATCAACAGCTACAATTCCTAAAATGAAAAGCTTATTCCATAGTAGTAAAGGTGCTCCTTAATTGAAACAAAAACAATAAAGTAATTGCCTATAACATAATACCACTGTGAAATCACATTAGAAGCGCGACTAAAAGTGCATACGTCTTTCGGTCGGCATAATACTTCCTATAGAACTAAGCTTATAACTGCATGCAACTAAAACACACTACGTGTCAGTTTGTGAAGTAAATCAATAATATCAGTTGAATTATTTAAATTAGGTACACACAGATATACACAATTAGTCAGTCTTTAATTTAAAGTAACGTGACAATATATATATATATATATATATATATATATATATATATATATAA
>JAHWXV010559407.1:0-18435 GCA_024586415.1 Phrixothrix hirtus | reverse complement strand
GTATTTCATATGTATTCACTCTATGAGTGGTTATTTCATTTTAATGATTTAAACCTCAATTCGTTGTAATTTCAATTATTTATTAATAACACAATTCAACCAAAAACAGTATTTATTTAAACAATAAATCAATAAAATTCTGTACAAATTATTTGAATATTTACAGGTTTCATTCATTGAATTTTCTGACGGCCGTTTAGTATATTTTGTCAAACATAGATGGCATGACAATACCTTTTCTATAATTAATACTTCGGTTTTAATATTGATGGGGAAGTTATAGATCTCAAAATGGCGTACGCGGCGTACATCGAGCGTGAAATCTCGTTGTTTGCACTTTTAACGCGAGTGCAAAATAAATCAGGTAATTCTTGGACAGTGTACAATTGTTCATAATTAAACTAGGGTTTAATTAAGGGATTAGGAGTGAGGCGATGGTGCCTTCTGCTGAAGCCTCAATCAGCAAGAGGCGAGAGCTTTTTCCCAGTCTATGAATGGGGTCGGTTATTTAACTTGTTGGATGGGAAGGACTGCTTTCATACAATCCAGTAAGTGTTTATCTTTATCAACTATTATCCACTAAATGAGAATTGCATAAAGTATACTTAATTGAATTCGGAAATGGGCGATGCAGGCTGACGCGCGTGTAAATTAAGTCTTTTAACTGTTAATAGATCGCACTTTCTCGTCACGTTGAAACACTACGATCCGTAACAAAAGTTTTGTCGTTTTTTCTTGGAATTTCTATTTTTACTCGATGTGAACGGAATTTAGCAAAATTTATAGGTTTAAAATCACCGCGTTTATTCCTGTGGGTAACTCTAACCTATATCGTAGATTTGAAATGATTTTACCAGCTCTGGCGGTAAAATAAAGTTCGCTAGAGGTGTTTCTTTATGCAAAGGAGTAACAACTCTGCCTAAACCGGCTTCAAACGCATGTTTAAATGCTAAATGGCTATCACCAAAGCCAAGGTAAAATAATTTTCCTTAGGTCTAACTTCGTTAATTAAAAAATTTTGTAACAAGTTGGTACATATATGTATGCGTAATTTAAGCGTGTGTGAACAGTAAAAATATCATTAATAGAACTGTTTGCATACGCTTGGAAATAATAAAAATAATGAGACAGGTTTAATTAGGTTAATTAACATTACTAAAAATTAAGTGACATATGACGAAATACTATACGGAACTTCTTCTGAACAATTAAATTACATATTATTAAAAATAAAGTGGCTAAAACAGTTTCAATTAGTGTAAATTTTCCATCGACATGCAAAACCACGATACGTTAATCTAATCACATTCGAACACTCGTGGTTTTATATGCATAAAGTTCAAACGCCTTGACCTACATAAGCAAAATAATATTGACTTGAGGTCAAGAATCTTGAACCCTTTAGATTAATACAATAAAGAATTTAAAACATATCGGATCTTAAATACTAATTAATACAATGATAATTAAATACAAATTGATAAATAAACTCGGTAAGCGGTAATTATACAAATAATAATTAAAGCAAAATAAATAAATATGATAAACGGTTGTTTGAAAAGTCGGTAATTATACATATGATAATTAATTGAAAATATATATACAGGGTTTTAACTAAATAATTTTAAAAAATGGATATAATTAATGAAGCTATACTGTCATAACGCAGTGAGTTTATACTTGTAATTAACTAACTTAATTTCGTACGAAGAAAATGAACGGCAGCGGTATAGGTTCATTACAAATTTTCTATTTAATTTTGACATTTAGTAAAGTTAATTATTAACATGAGTGGAAGTACGCCTGACTTGTTGGGTATATGCTAATAGAAAATTTGTACACCCCGAAAGAAAAGCGATTTCTCTTTTGAGGCAGGTTATTGTTTCAAGTGTATGAGTCCGATTGACCATAAATAATTTAATTGATATTGTAGAGTACGATTAATAATCACCCTAATGCAAGAGTTAACAATAATTCCTTCAGGATTGATGCAATCGTTGAATTACCTTTGATCGGCAATGCTAATACGTTCTGGCCGTAAACAAGAAGTTGGGTACTCTTAATATCTTGTCTGTAATTTAAAGAAAAACACAAGGAGCTCTGGGATCTGCGATATTATCTATAATTCCAACTCATTACATTACACTCAATCATCAGTACTCAAAGTAATTATTGCAATAATCATTTAGTCGTGATAATAATAATAATATGGTGTCGTTAGCAACAATATAAGTAATAACTATTAGAAGCAATATTACTGACATTTAGATTCATTTTTATATTCAGATCCTAGTACATATCCTCAAGCAGGTACTAACATTGTGTTAGTAAAGCGATGATAAATTGTAAATAGGTAGCAGTGTGGCCTCGATTAGCCTAAGGCACCGCAGGCACCTCAGACAGCACACACCCTACAATGAACAAAGAACTATGGTAGCACTGCCGCCTTAATTAGCCTGACCCTCCGCAAAAGTCCAGACAGCAAACAGCCTACAAAATATAGAACTATCGTAGCACTGGAGCCTCAATTAGCCTGAGTCTCCACAGAAGTCTAGACAGCAAACAGCCTACAAAATCCCTAAATCATGCACCGATTCCTATGTACCGGGATCAAAATGCTATGACTCCCGCAGAAAGCTAATAACAACCTCCAAGTTCCCGCAGACAGCTCATAGGGCTCCACGGTACTAGGGCACTGCGACCGCAGCACACGGCCCATGTCCAAGAATTCTAGATAATCTATGCAATCAGTCATCATTGATGCCAATCGCACAAGCAATCATATTTAAGTACATTTAACTACTACTGTTAGCGCTAAAGCATTTCATAATTATTTAAAAATTGACGGTAATAAACAAAAGCATACAACCTCGTCAAATCATAATAATTAATAACAACTAATTTCTACATTAATATGCAATATGACAGAGGGAAGTACTCATGGTAATTGTCACACTATTTCACTTTTATATTAATTTATTATGTGAACGATTTTAGTTATTTATTTAGCAAATTTTAACTGTCACCGGAATTAAATTAAATCGGATATATGATTTTTATATCTGAAAAAGAAGTAAATGCAATAAATGCAACTATGACCCTGATCTTGAAACGTGTAATAAATAAAATAAATAAAAATATACAGGTGTATAAACAAAAAAAAACTATTATAATTTATTATATAGGTTAGCACGAGTCGGAAAAAAAATCAATTATTCTTTTAGGGTGTACAAATTTTCTATTATTAACGTTACTAGCCTTTTAAAATAATATATTCCGTGCTAAAAAAAAGGCCATTATGAAACTCAAACAGATTTCGAAGTGGGCTCATTGAATTACCGTTAAGGTGAAGGATGCCGGTACTATCTAACCACATTTCACATTTTGGATCCTGATGTTTGCTTATTAAAACCTATAAAATGTTGCTTAAGCTTGATGTGATAACCTGTCTTCTTTAGTGCTTGTTTGAAGTAAGAGGGCTATCAGTCTTAAAAAATTTTGATATATCAACTTAAAGCTACAATTTTAAATTAACCTATTTATCTAAATATTTATATATCTACATAATTTCCATACAAATTAAAACGTTGTCATATTTTCTACCAGTTTTTATATTCCAGCATCATAGAATTATGCTGTCTGTAGTTTCAGTCATTAACTAGAGCTTGAAAGCAGTTTTTTCGTTATAAAAACGCTGTGTTGCCAGTACATTTTTCATATTCATAAAAAAATTACATTCACTAGTTGCTATTACCAGGCTTTATAGAGATTTAACAAACCTCACCACGCAAATATTTTCAAAACCGTTTAAGTATGTGCAGACATATATAACAGAGTGTTATCATGAATGAAAACAATTCCAGAACTCAGTATCGCGTAACACCTGTCTTGTACACTTCTTCGCAACTTAGTTAAAGTTTCAAAGGGTGCCACTTAATTTATTGTGACGCCACGTTGCATAATATTCAGTAGGAATACTTCTTTACTGTTTCAAAAACTGTTGCCACAATTATCGTAGTTGACAATTTCTACCGACACTTTCTTGGATATTTTTTGGGGCGTGACTATGTTACTATGCCTTGGACTACTTTTTTTTTCATGTTTCACCGCAATACAATCATTGTTATATATCCCAATATATGTCAAAGCCGAATCCATCCGTGCATTTTGTACTCTAAGAAGAGGTTTTGGCACCCACCAGGTACAAAAGTTGCGGTGGTCTAGCTTCCCTGTTAAAATTTCATGCGAAGCAGTGCTAGAATTTTGAATGCGGCGATTCCTTCGCCAGTTTGTCAGCGGGCATTTCGTTCCTCATCAATATTAGGAAGACCGTTTTTGAACATCTGACGCTATTATGTCGCTCCACCTTTCATTATATTAACCCCATATAATATACAAATGTACTGATGAAGGTCAATCACTGCAATTTTTCACTACAAAAGATCTGATTACAGATCGCTCCTACGCCCTCCAGAATTCTATATCATAAAAACACATTTTGAATGGTTGTGAAAAATACAGAAACAAAAGGCACAAATTTCTACTAACCGCAGCTGGAAGCATACCGAGCTGCGCTATATCACAGCATAAACACGGAAGCGCTAGCTTTAGTCCTTCCTCCACTACAAGCAAATGGGAGTTGTGTATGGGATAGCCGTAGTGTATGACTTCCATCTTGTTGTCTGTGGCCGATTTTTCGCCATTCTTGAAACGTAATCAGAGTGACACGGAATTATCAGTGTTTAATTAAAAAATATTTACTTTTATTGTCAACAACAGCAATTTACGTTTAAAAAATACATCAGTCACTATTATAAACTGTCAAATTTTTGTTTTATATTATTTACTCCACCCTACGCTTATTAGAAACGAGTAAATTAAAGTCAACCAAACACAACAAAATATATTTAGAATAACTTTTTCAAATGATGGGAAATTATGAGGCGTCTGATTGGGTACAATTCTTACATGAAAAAACGCGTGTTCTAACCATAGTGACAAACCACAATGCATACAATTATAATGTGTCTTTCTATCCCTGTTTTTAGGACAAATTGAACACTTTGTGCTAGTTTTACGTTATCTGGATGTATGTTCTTGACGTTCCAGTTGTGGAGTTCACGAAGTTCTCGACGTAAGCATGGATTCTGGCTTCTTTGTTCTCAAAATCCAGATATAAGTTGTATACCTAATTCTTTCAAAAAATAATGACTTTTTGCACTGAAATTTTGTGAATTTCGTTTCAAATAATATTTGAGAATTGACTCCAACAGCATTTAACAAGGAGAAGAACAAAGTTGGTGTCCAGCGGTGGCTATTTCTTGAGACGTTATAGTTTACAGATAATTCTCATTCAAAGTATCTACACCACCCTTAGTTGAATTATAAAATTTGATGATTTCGGACAATTTTTTCTCGCCGGTTCTTCCGGCATATAATTATCATGATGCAAAGCGGAAAAAAGGGTTACATTTGTTGACTTCTTCGGAACATTTGATACAGTTGTGATATCTTCATTGAAGGCAAATATTGAAGTACAAAGTTCCCTGTTGCATATGTTTAGTAAACCTGACGGTATTTGTCTCTTGTTCTTCCTAACTGTCCCAACAGGTGTAAGCTTATGATTTTTTAGTAAGTTAATCATAAGTGGATAGCTAGTAAACCAATTGTCGAACGTAATGTTTCAGACACTGCATCAATCAACCGTTCAACAATATTTTGTGGATTATTACTTAACCGGTAAGGCCCTTCTGGATGAGTTCCTACATAAACCTCTATGTTAAAACAATAATATGTTTTGGCATCCACCAAAGCAAACACTTTCAGACCGTACTTTGCCGGCATGTATTGGAAAAACGAAACACGATCTCGAAAAGACTAACTTTTGATCGATTGTCATGTATTCGCTAGGCATATAATGTGCTTTAATAGGTGACAATTTGTCAATTTCTCTACGTTGAGCTCTATTTTCCCTATTGTCGAATCGTAGAGATCGTAACAAAATCTAGTATGTGTAGTGACATAGTTGTTCGAAATAAATCGATACCACTTCCATCTGTAGCATTCTATAGGTTGGCTTTATAAAGTTCAGTCAAATAAAGTAAACAAATGGAGATTTTAACTTCTTGTTTATTGGTCTGTTTGACTAAATATTTGTGACCATCGTTATATTTAGGGGCCCTCGATGCCAACTCTACATTAGTATAACGCACAACGTCGGCCAGCATGTTTTCTGTGAAAAACAGTAACTCACAATTTAGAGGATTTCTTTTTTATTTTGCAGTGCCTTTTACGTCAGGTAGATGGATTATTATATTTTCGGACCTAGTTCTTACGTTCCTTTTGCTTGGAAGTTTAGACCACTTTGATCTATCTTTACCTAAAGAATACCTATCGTTATTTGAACCTGCTTCACTTGTGGAATCGTGATTAGTGTCATCATCGCTGTCATTCAACTTTGCAGTGTTTTGGAAATTTTCGTCCGTTTTTGCATTCTAAGTGGACTCCCCAGGTTCTTCTCCTTCAGACTCACTAGTAATACACTGTTCCGTATTCGACAATCCGCCGAATTCTTCCCATAGATTTTCTAACCTCTCTTACTCTTGTTCGAATGACATATTTTATATTACTGCAAACATGGAAAATAAGTAATATATTCATTTTATCGCAATGTAGATCACCTTCAAAAATAAGGTACAAATCACACAAAGGTATATGGGGGTATATCATATCCCAACCGTATTTCACAAGTTCTAACTTGCAATTGAAGTTTGAAGAGGTGAGGCTAATAAGTGTAATTACTTAACCTACGTACAAACTTTTTTTTTTAGCGCTATTTAGCGCTAGGGATCACTAGTTGGTCTAATTTCAATTTTATAGTTATTAATAACGGCATTAGGGTATGACAACCCCCCCCCACATACAAAACTAACGACTGGTTAATTAAGGTGAATTGAAATAATAACAAATAGTTTGATAGATTTTTTATTGTTATTGATTCTCCTTGGTCTTCCGCAAAAGGGTTGTTAAAAATTGTTCAAATTGATTAAATATAAAATATCACATAACGTTTTCCACCTATAAGGGGAATTGAATGAAGTTTGAAACCCTTAAGTTGTCATCAGTGTAATAAAATTATTATTTGTTAATATAAACGGGATTAAAAGCAATTAATTAACATCACAGGTGCATATTATACAGATGTTGGCTGGCGTATAATTATAGTTGTAATTAACTATAGGTTTTTTACTAGAAAAGTTTTTAGGTACTGTATATATGAAGACATACGAATGTGAGATATATCTCTAGTTTTTTATTATATTTTTTGTTGTAGTTTTTGCACGTTAGATTCAAGGTAGATGCAAGTTTTAAAATCGTATTTATTTTGTTTTTATTATTGTAAAGAAGGTAGTAGTAATTAATATTTGAATTTTGACTTTTAATTTAGATTTATAGCATGTCCAATATACTTCAAAGCCTTACTAGTTCTGTCTTTGAAGAACTAGTAAGGATTCTGTTTTTGAAGAACTAGTAACGCTTGACATATTAAAAATCTAAATGAAATGTCTAAATTCAAATATTAATTACTACCACCTTATTTACAATAATAAAAACAAAACAAAATAAACATGAATTTAAAACTTACATCTACCTTAAATCCAACATGCAAAAACTACATCAAAAATATAATAAAAAACTAAAAACATATAGTTGAATTTTTTTTATCTTTGCAGCTATGTCATAGATGTACAGTTAAAGCTTCGACATACTTAATAAACTTAACGTTAAATTTATATATATATATATATATATATATATATATTTATTAGAAAGAGATACTAAATATAAAGTTTGTGAGTAACTCCTGAACAAAGTTTAGACGTACTAATTTAATAGTGTGACAAGAAGAGATAACGAGAAGAAGATAAGTTGCATATCTTTGATTGAGATTAATATGTAACTTCACTTCACTATAACCTAATTAGAATTTTCTTTAAATGCCAAAATGTCTATTCATCTATTACTATTTTCATCCGATAGCTTATCAACCTCTACAAATATATTCTCTAATCTATACTATGGTCAGCAAATATATACAGTCTCAAGTATATAGGATTCCGATTAGTTAATCATGTGAACTTAGGCTTGCTCCAACTAATTACAGATTACGAAAATGTAGGTTATGTTCATGTTATAATTTTTGACAAGTCTATTAGATTTTTATTGAACTAGTAGCAATTTGAGTTTATTAAAGTAAACACTCATTTAATTTATATTTTTAATCTTAGTTCATACACATGTAAAGTGTGACGTCACTGCAAAGATAAAAAAATCCAACTATACCTCAAAATCGCACGCCTTCATATAGGCTGTACCTAAAAATTTGTACAGTGAAAAACCTATAATCAATTACAGCTGTAATTATACTAGTCAGTTAACTTCTGTATAATATGCACTTATGATGTTAATCAAATACCTTTAAACTCTTTTATATTAACAACTAATAATTTTAACACACTGATGATGACTTACGGGTTTCGAACTTCATTCAATTTCCTTTATAAGTTGGAAACGTTATGTGCCATTTTATATTTAATCGATTTTAACAATTTTGCGGGCGGCAGAAGCAATAATAATAAAAAATCTATCAGACTATTTGTATTATTTCAATTCATCTGCATAATTAATATTTTGTTCAAAATTCTATTTTGTTTTTTTATTTTTTGTGGTTTTATGAGGGGTAGAGAAGGTATGGTAAATTCTGAAAGTATTTAGAAAATCCTGTATATTGCGTTCGATATTTTTGTGTTTACAATTATATGTAAATATATAAAAAGAGGTTAAGTACTGTTTTATATTTATGTATAAAGATATTATTTATTTAACCTGTCTCCCAGAAGTCTTGGAATCAACTCTTGCCATGACTTTCGCAAGGTAGGTCTTTTCTAATTTCACATATATATTAAAATTAAAATGCCTAAACAAACAACCAACAAATGTAATTTTTATTAGTTGTTACTGATTATTACAATGTTCACACAAGAACAAAAGATATTTATTGTGGAATATTATTTTCATAGTGGCCGATGTATGTGTGAACATTTTCAGGTTTAATAAATAAGAAATTCAAATTCATAGTAATTTGTAACAATCAGTGACAAGTAATAAAAATTACATTTGTTGGTTATTTGTTTTTTGTTTTGAAATAAGAAAAGGCATAGCTTGTCAAAGTCATGGCAAGAATTGATTCCAAGACTTCTGGGACACACATTATATCAATTAGTAATAACAATTTTAATTGTTATCATCCCTTAACTCTAAAGTCTTAAATTATTTCAACAATATTTAACTCTTGTTTAACATTTCATATTTAGAAATTAAATTCAAGTTATTTATTTGTATGTAATGGCTGGGATAATGTCTCACGTGAAAATTAAAACAGTATAACAACCCAAACCATATTATTATAAAACGGATTAATGTATGTTTAGAAAATTAATTATAATATATTATTTTAAAATGTTGCTATTTTTGAAAATAATTCTGATACCTTATTGATAATGAAACCATAGTTTTTAACATTTCTCTTAAATTTTTAAAACTTCTGTTTTGTAAAAAACATTTTTCACTTTACGTAAATTTAAATTTAAACAACATATTGTAAAAGGAAGGTAAAGTATGTTTTAAAAATAACCACAGCTGTAACTGATTTCAGTCAAACTTTTTCTTTACTTTTATCCGAGTTTGAGCTGACCCAACATTAAATGTGTTTTATAGAAAATAACAAAATCAGGCCTCCAACCTTTCTTTACAGTGTTAGTAAACGCATATGAAATCAGGGTATAGTAGTTGTAAAGTGATAAGGAAATTTTGCTACTGGTCTTTCAAAGAAACATGTTTATTACTACTTATACGGATATGCGGTTTATGAAGTTACACTGAAATATAAAACGCTTTTGTTTTGATTTCAGTTCATCTAAAAAGACGTTTCGGGTTTTTTTTATTGATAAAATTTAAAGCTATCACAGAAGTAAGTGAAACCAATTATATTTTAAATTAAAGATTGTCTTGCAATTTAAGGTTTGGTATTTTGTACGTTTAAAATTATTTAAATTTTTGAGAACTAATTTAATTCCCAAAAATGTATCTAAAATTATTTCTTACTTCTTTGTATTACTTTACTCACCTTAAATCAGTTATCATTACTCAAACATTATAATTTGATTAACTTTTGTGGCTAATAACTTTTTCCAATTTACGATAAGTGGCGACGTAAATTAAATTTTATACTTCAGTAAAACGAAGTACAAACTATATAGGTGTACCTACGTGCTTCAGGTTACCATACCTTGAATTAATAATTACATAAGTAATAAAATATGAAAAATGGCGAAATATCTACAATATCGATTTCTTAAAACACTCAAAGTATTATTGATTTTAGTTTAAAGTCGATTAGGAACTGAAATGTTTGTTGAAATTCTCCATCATAGAAGTAGAAACCAATAAGAAAACACTCCAAAAATAGCCAGACGCTCTTAAAGTGTGATTGACAAAATTCTTTCAGGCAAGAGTTAATCTTTAGTAAACAAGCTTTGTGTCGTCAGTTTAATGGACTCCAAGAAGGCCACCTCAAACATTCCACACTCTCAAATGGAGCTGCAAATGGCTGAAAGTGGGCGTAAGAAAGCAGACAACTAGGGCTATTCCTTCCGGAAATAGAATCCGGAACTCAAACCGATATCTACTTCACTCAAAGTAAAACTCGGATCAATAATTCTTAATTGCTTCTCCCAATCTTAAGCCGATGAGATTAACGATTAAAGTGGTCTATCTTTCTTCCTGCTGTACTATCAGAAGCAGGCAAACAGATACCATCGACGTTATCGACATTCTATACATTTTTTTATTTTACTAAAGTTCTATCGACAATATAAATACAATTTGGAAATAACTTTAACGAAACTTAACAACAGAGCTGTGTATAAATGTTTGTACTTACGTGCCCTGTGTTACCAGCTCTAATTTGCGTTTCTGTACATAATTACAACTTAATATAGAAAATAGGTGATAATTTTTCATTAATTGCAAATAAAGCAATAGCACAATTTTATATAAATGAAAATTTATTTTCCAAGAAATGTTTAAAAATTCATTAAGACGCAAAATATAAAAAGTTTCGCTAAATCATAGTTACCATTTTTTTATCAATGCAGACCTATTGCTTATTGCAAGTAAGTTGTTGGAAAAAATTAAAGATGAAAATACGAGGTTCGTTCTGAAACTAGTACCTGTTTATGCTGTATATCGCGGTGGCGAATAAAGTAGCCGCCGGTCAAATTCTCACGCTTTCAGTTGTACGTCTGCTGTTTGTGTCTCTATGATATACTGTGTTGTTTCTCTGAGTGTTTATAATGTTCAAGAAAATAGTAACGCCATCACTTGTGAACTTAGGGCAGTAATTAGATTCCTCAACGTCACCGTCAATTTAAAGAGTTGTATGGAGACAATATTATTGACGAGTCATCTGTTCAGCGTCATTTTTCCTCCAGGAAAATTATAGGCTTGATGCGGGTAGGAAAACACAGCAACTTTTCCAACAATTCAACCATCCACCCTATAGCTTGGATCTGCCTCCTTCAGATTTTCATTTCTTTAGAAAACAAGCACTTTTTGGTAGGAACAAAATTTCAAAGTGATTAAGAATTGAATTTGCGTTATGCTTAAATTTGTACTGTAATTATGTAAAGAAATAGTTTAAGATATGTGTTTTGCAAATAAAACGTTTATTTTTTCAATATTGAGTAGTTATTTTTTTAATTCCTAAACGCGTACTAGTTTCCGGACGGTCCTCACACATCCTTGAAATCCACGATCGTAACCATCTTGCATGTTATTAGGAGTTGAAAAAAATCTTGAAAAATTTTGAAACAAACAAGTCCAATATGGATTCTAAATATATTGTGATATTTACTTGAATAACCTTATTTTTGTCGTTCCAAAACAGAATACACACTCAAAAACAAGTCTATTGCCTGTTTCTAGTAGAAATAGTTTGCAACAGCTGTGGCAGTTCCACCTTACTAACTCCCACCATGTACGCGAATATGCACCTAAAAGTAGTAATTGACTTCTCTATCACTTCGCTAACCTTATATTTCTTTACCATAGTTAATTTTATCGCTATTTCATTATAAGTTGTAAATTTTAAAGTTGATTTAATATTCACCACATTCGCTTTCATCTATATTAAAGCAGCCTATACAGGGCGTTTCGTTAAATGTTTTACACACTATTATGGCAGATAGAACGCGTTAAATAATTATAAAAGGTCTTAGGAATATATGCCAGCAAATACTTTGTTGTCGAGAAACAAGATGTCAAAGTTTGGGCATAAAATCGATTGGATTCCAATATTTTCCAAGCGGCTCTCAAAAATTTTCTAATGGGGCACAGAGTTTGATTAAATCGAACTTCATCGAAGCAGTTTACCTATTCAAAATATTGTAACGAATGGTGTAGATATAGAGCATTAGGGTACATATCCTCGCTTATTTTCTGAGTCTATTGGAATTTGGCAGATTTGAACTAAATATGAAATATGCACGGTTTTTGAAATAAATTCTATTGAGAGCGGCTGTATCTAAAGCTTGTTGAAAATAATAAAATTAGGAGTACTAGCGTTGCCAAATTATATCAACAATCCAGGAAAATCAAAAATATTAATTAAAAAAATGTCAAAAGCGAAGACTTTTGGAGATAAAACATTGGAACTTTTTCAAACGTGGAAATAGTAAATTTGGCTATTGTATCTTGAAAACTAATCATTTTTGAATATTTCCTAATTAACACTTTTGTGTTTTCACAGAATTTACAATTTCATTATATTAATAAATCCGTTTTTATAGAATTTTTTGCTTTCATGTGCTCAAAAATGGCACACAATATCAACTCTAAAGAAAAGTAGCATTTTACATATTAAGCCAAAAGCTATTTGATTTTAAGTTTAAATCTACCAAATTTCTAACAACCTAAGAAATAAACGAGTTGCAGTTCTACGCCTTCATACCTATAGCGCTAATTGGGGTATTTCGAATTGGTATACTGCTAATGAGGAAGCTCAATTTAACCAATTGTAAAAATTAGAAAATGCGTGAAATCCATTCGGGAGAAATATTGGAAAGTAATGGATTTTGTACCGAAACTTTGATACCTTCTGTCTCAAAAACAAAATAATATTCGACCCATTATCATGCAAACCGTTTTTATTATTTTGAGAGTTCCATCTGCTGTAAAAATTTGCAATACTTTTAACGAAACACGCTGTATATTTTCCATCTGTTAAAGATAGGTATGTTGTAAACCATTGTCGTCAGAAAATCTAATGATTCTCATTATTTGTTAGTTTTTCTTATTCACTTTAAACAAATAATTTATCAGAGGATAATACGAAAAACAAATGAATAATAGCACCTTTTGTGAATTACACAACTTATAACCTATACTATCAAAAAGTATTCATTTTTTCATGATGACAATAAATTAAGTTGAAACTGGTTAAATTATAAAAGATCATCTAAATTATTTGAGACTGGTTGGTTTACAAAAACTCTATTGTCAACGTCTCAATTCTATTATCGTTTCATTTCAATCTTAATTATTCTACAGGGTATACTCGTCTTTGAAAAGTTGTGAAATATCTACAATACGTTATTCTATATCCAAAAATAAACAAAAAACACCTATATCAATTTATCGCTAATTCTGCGCTTTCGAATCATTTAAAGTCGTAAATTTCCTTCTTAATTCGACATTATTAATAAAAATATATTAAAATATTACCATGTAAATTTAGCATGAGAGAAAAAATACCAACTAAATGCTATTTATATTGGTGTATTGGTACATGTCGACCAAGTCAGCTTGAGCTCTAGGTTTTGTTTGCGCAATGACAAATGAATCATTATTAAGAGAAAGCTCACTTTCATTAAGTTTTCGTCGCGTGCACTTACGTACGCTCGCATGAAAGCGAACGTATATTACATTGTTTTTAATAAGTTTATGTATATTAAGGTTAAAGTCTTCTATTAATTGTTTCTTTTTATTATTTTATAGTATATTAACGTATTAATTTATTTATTTTTAAACATTAGTATAATTCAATTACAATGTCATTTAAAAGTAAAGTTAAAAACAGAGTTTTTTCGGGACAAAGCTGAGAAATTGTTCATTCGGTTTATGACTCAAGAATATGTAGTAAATTAATCGTTAATTGTCCTATCGACAAAATATGACGTATTCTATTTTATCTCATTAAGATTAAATAAAATGTCTCCTCAGACGTTCTTGGAACAAACAAGGCAAATGTAGTGACACAAACAAATAATTCCTATTATTAGAAAAGTACTTTAAACGCATTTACTAGGAATGCAAAAACGTAAGTAAAAAATTCTAATTTGCAGTTTATTTTTATTATTAAAATATATAGGTACTAAAATGGTATTGTTCAATTAAAATTGTTTTAGTAATCATAATTAATGGATCTCGTTTGTGACTGCAAGGATTAGATATTATTTTCCTCAGTTTTAACTTCATTCAATCTATGTGACAAATTTCTGCTTTAAAATAAATTTTTATTATTTATTTGATCTTACTAAAAATAAACATTTCGATTCAATCTGAATATGTAAGCGTAAGGTTTACCTGAAAAGTGTAAAAACTAATATTTGATTTAAATTGCATATTCATTTTTAAGTATCTCTTACGTCTATTGTGCATTCGAGATTAAATTACATTTCAATACTAAGAAACTTGTGTTGAACATTGTACTTCGGCTACTGCATTTCTACCACAATGTGTTCTTGCTCTATCTGGCTTCATGCAACTCAGAGCTCAAGCTAGAATGGTTGACCTGTAATCAATCCACTTCTAAATATAGAAATAATCTTTCAAGGTATTACCGATAGCCAATTTAAAACTTCAAATTTCTTTACATTTTTAAGTAAATTGGTTAGTGTCATATTCGAAACAGTAACTGTCAAAGTACTTATCTTACTCTAACAATTATTATGTTTATAGCTGCGGTTTGTTATGAATTTCGTCTATGAGCACTTAAAGACAATAGGTCATAATCCGGGCATTCGGAAAATCAGCTGAATGTTGGCAAATTCCTTTATAGCGATGTTCTAATTAACATATTGCAATGAAACTAGTTAATTGTTTTAAAATCTTTTACTTATATTCACTAATACTAGGATTGTTTATTAAATTTATTGAAAGTAACTTGTCGACTTCGTTAGGGTAATTTATTGTTTTTTAGCTTGTATTGGAGTCAAAGCTTTCCCTCCAATAAAGGGTTTAAAATGAAGTCAAACAATTATTAAAGCTGATTAGAAATTTTATGTAGTATAATAATAAATAGTATAATATTACTGTATACACGTGAATAAATAATTCTACATTAATAGTAGTATTGCAGTTACCATTTAATAATTAGGTGGCTACGTCTTGTGGTTATATATCAGGTGCTTACCAATGAATATTTTTATTGCTCACCCAATTCTTTTTAGAAATGTAGTTAATGGAAAAATGTTTAAATAAAAGCAAATACTTTTATTGATACATTCATTATGGAAAAAATTGTCAGTATTTAGAATAAAAATAAACAATCTAAAATATAAATAAGTACCATGCTTTGTGACTGATGCTGTACTTTTATATGCACCTTTGTCGTAAATGTAATTTTGTAAAACAAAAGTATGTATATTAATAAAAATGTCGGTCTTATCATAAGCGAAAGGCTACTTAACTCCGGAAATGTGCTCTGATAAATTACTTCAACGCATTTTTTAAGAAAAACTGTTAAGTTCACGTAAAGGGGCATTAAATACATAATAACCATATCACATTTTAATATAAAAATTATAGCTGTTTTCGAGAAAATCGCAAAAAACTTATGAATCGTAAGAATAAAGTGGCACTTCCGGTTATTAGATTTTATCTAAATTCTTGTCGTCTCATGTGTAGAAGATAAAAAACTGAAATATACAATTTCATTCATTTAGCATATTTAGTTTTTGAGGCATGTTGTTCGCAATTAATACACTAAGTACTTCCGGTTACTCGACTTTCAAAAATTTATTAGAGATACAGTTTGATTCATGTAAAATGGAATGAAGTAACCAAGAAATTTACTAAGTTTTAAAAATCGTTACAGCCGATTTCAAGAAAATCGCGAAAAACGAAAATTCGGAAAATATCTAAAAATGACAGAAATAAAATGGAACTTCTGGTTATTCGATTTTAACCAAATCCTTTATTTGGCATACCAATGTAGTTACGGCCACAAATATAAATTTTCATTCAGCTTGAACTTTTAGTTTCATAGTTATTTTATTTTAAGTTAACGGTGTAGGTACTTCCGGTTACTCAATTTACGGAGAAGTTTCTGAAAAACAGCCTAAACTATATGAAAAGTTATTAAATAGGTAAGAAATGAAATGTTTTAAAAAAATCGTTATAGCCGATTTTGAGAAAATCGCGAAAAACCGAAAATTCAGAAAATATCTAAAAATAACAGAAATAAAGTTGTGCTTCCGGTTATTCAATTCAAACAAAATTCTTGATTTAGCATACAAAGGTAGTTGGGATCTCACATTTTCATTTATTTAGGATTATCAGTTTCATAGTTATTTTAGTCACAGTTAATGGTAAGACTACTTCCTGTTACTCGTTTTACGGACATTTTTTTGAGAAATTGTTTTAATTATATGAGAGGGCATTAAATCTCTAAGAAATATAATAAATTTAAAAAAAATCGTTACAGCCGATTTCGAGAAAATCGCGAAAAACCAAAAAATGACAAGTGTAAAGTGGCACTTTCAGTTATTGGATTTTAGTGAAATTGATTTAGTCGCGTGCGTGGATGGATATAAACTCAAATGTAAAATTTCGTTTATCTATGACTTTCATTTTCGAGATATTTTGTTCACACACACACGGACGCACGTACGCACGCACCTACGCAGGCACGCACGGACGCACGCACGCACGCATGCATGCACCCACGCACGCACGTACGCACGCACGTACGCATGCACGTACGCACCCACACACACACACACACACACACAGCCCAATTTTTAAAAACATCACTTTTGGGCTCAGGGGACCCGAAAACGTGTATTTCCACTAAAATTTTGACATCGAATATTTTGGACGAAAACAATACTTTCTCTATAATATATTTCACATAGGTAAGACGAAGTAAAAATAACACCCTTTTAAATATTATACAAGTTTCTTTTGCAAAATTGCCTGCAAATCATATAAAAATAGAACTGTTACATTACCCAACAAAAAAGTTAGTTGACAATTCGGAAACGCAGTTATTTAAATTGATTAAAATAAATTTATTGTCCAAAGTTTAAATATTGGTGTAATGATCTGGACACATCTTTGACTTATTCAAACTTACAGTGTTTACTTAATTCTACTATATTTACAATTTATTAATGTATGATCTCCAGTTTCAGAAAAACTACATTTATTTGCAGAAAATTTTAAATTTAAATTTAAAGAATTGTTAACTCCTGCTAAATAAAACACGTAAAAACATTTAATAATAGCCTTTATTTAAAACAGAATTCGATAGACGCTCTGTTGTTCACCTCACACCTACGATACTCATCTGCGCTTGCCCTGCTCCCGATTTGTCACGACGTATATACCGATCTGGTTAGCTTCTAACACCCGCCCCATCTGAAAAAGACAACGCCCTCGTTGTCTATACATCCTATAGAAAACAAATCATAATTTTCAACATACAAATTTACAATAAAAGTTTAAAGTAGTTGACAAAAATATCTAAATTTAAACATATTGTAACAAAAATTAGAAACAGTAAATGGAAAATTCTAGAATCATCTATAATGTTTTATTTATAATAAAATAGGTGATGTAATGGCAATGACTCATTGCGGTCCCCGATACCTGTCAATTAGTTAGGTCGGCAATAAGTCATAGCATTACAAATTATTATATCATTATTATGAGTAATATTCTCGAATATTCTATTTCTATTGTTCTAGAATTTATCTTTCGTATATAAAAAGCAGATTAAATTCTCTTAGTTTAGTTTTTATTAGAATCTTGCACTGTTCATTACTGATGTAAATATAAATCATAAATAGATATAAATTTTTGCTGTTAGTGGATTGTGAAATAAATAATTAAAGATTTAAATAAATTAATGTACAAAGTTACTTCTAATTTTAGTGAAAATAAATAAACATTGTAAAACAATTAACTAGTTTCGTTACCTTGATGCCAGGTGAGAAATTTGTTTTAAAAGTTGAACTCACAGACTATTATTAATTAAAAGCTAGTGTTAATTGTTTTTATATGCCAGTGACAAGAAGCGCCGAAAAACAAAAT
>JAHWXV010559402.1:0-10721 GCA_024586415.1 Phrixothrix hirtus | reverse complement strand
GCTCCTAGCAAAACGTATGCACCCCAAATCTCATTCAAATCTGAATATCGGTTCTTAAAATATCTTAAAAAATTTGTTTATTTTTTTAAACTTTGATTTCTTCTAACGGTCAAACGAAGCAATTTTGTATAGAGGTAAATTGGGTTCAATCGACTTATTTTTAATCTACAAATACGTGGTAGTTCTATGTCCACGGAATATTGGGACACCTTGTATATATATGTAGAAATGTAAAAATTCAGATTAAAATTTTTTTTTTAAAAATATGCTCTCAAATATGTCGATCTATGGCAAATGCTCTTAAGAGTCGGTGTTCTTTAAATTTAGTCAGTGTAATGTCGCAAGATGTCGAACCAAAGAATATAAGAACATTTCTAGTTATTTATCTGCACTATTGCTTTTTATTGCAAAAGTACTATAGCAGTCCGATTGGTAGCCGACCTCGACTGGTGTAGTGGTTAGCGTATTTACCTCTACGCCCAAGGGACGCAGGATCAAACCCGATCGAGGTCGGTAAATTTTTCAGCAGGGAAAAATTTAAAAAATACGCATTCTTCTCGGATAAGGAAGTAAAATCGTAGGACCCGTGTCAATGTGATGTTTAGCACAGCAAAAATCTCTACTGGCGGTTGAACTCCAGATTTGATAACATTCTAGTAGGGATGGTAAAATTACTATATAGCAGTTCTAGTCCAAGAGGGCCAAGGGAAATTCCGCATCCCGAACTCTCGGTCAAAGAAACAAAAAACAAACAAGTCAGATTGATTTAAAATTTGATACATGGACATGGTTTTCAATTCTAGGTAACTTTTTTAAATGAACTTTTTCAAAATCTGTTACAAAAGTGGCACATTATCCTAACACAGAAGAAGTTTTTGCGCTTGTGACTGCATGTAAAACATCTGAAGAATAAAAATTGCGTTAAATAACTTTCTCTTCTAGCGGACCAGGATTATAAAAGTTCAAATCTTAAATCAATTTTTCGTGCCTTTACATTGTAATGCTGCAAAAACATTAGGGTAGAACTCATTCGCTGTTGTTTGTGAACGTGTGTAAGGTGTTTCGGACCCACTGTACACAAAATTTGTGGTAATCGAGTGTTACTGTAACAGTATCATACAGAATTAACCGAGAAACGTAAGTAAAATCAAGAGAGTTCAGAAATTGTGATTAAGAGGCGCTCATAAATAACCTTGTTTACATTTTAGACAACGTTTTTCGTTGCTATAGACTTCCTTCCCTGGCCCCCTTTATCTAGGACATCAGTTCGTTCTTCCCGAAAACGCTTACACCATTTTCTCACAGCACAACCGTCACAAGTTTTTCATCATACACAACACACAATTCCCGATGAATTTCTACCGTACTATTACCTTTTGCTTGGAGAAAACGAATCGCATACAGCGGTAACGCTCACTTCAAAACTACAGCACGTAAAGATGTAACTTGTTTAGAGATTATGACAGATAAATTATAAAAAAATAGTGAGCAAGCGCTGCTTAATAATGACAACTGGGTTTCCATTGCTAATCAAGCGTAACTTGAAAGAGATAGCTCTCGTAGAAGTGTTTTAAAAAATTATGGTTTTTGTTTATTAGAGACAAATTACATGCATTTTAAAAACAGTGTTTTCTAACCGAATGCACTATAAATTCACCTTTACATCTCGATAACTAATGCTTAAGAGTTGACAAGCTCGGCACATTGTTTGTTTAGTACAAAATTGCTTTGATCATACTATAATTAAAATTATAAGTGACGTATGGCCGTGGTCACATTTAGAATACTTTGAATATCTCAAAAATATGCAATAGTAGAATAAAGAGTATAATTTAATAGTAATTTATAAACACTCTAAAATATAAATATTAAGATTTATGAGAGTGCAGAAAACATTTTTTCCAAATAAAATAATTAACGTCATCGTAGCCTTGCTTTGTAAATAAAAGAGATGCCGTGAGAAAGTATATTGCGAAAAGCGCCATGATGAATTGTTGTTTGAAAAGGAAGGTTATTACCATAAAAGGCGTTTTCCGAGCAAAATATTATAGCGGCAGATAAATATTCTGCTGTGTAATTCGATACTAACATTGAATTAATTTAAGCATTTATAAAACATTTATTAAATAGGAATTGTTCCTAGATTATTTTTGTAAAAGTTAGATTTCATTAAATTTATGTTAAGTTGGAAACCAATTTAATTTAAATCTACTACTAAGCGCCATAAAGAATTGTTGTTTAACTGAGAAATGAACTTTACATTTACTTTAATCTTACCAGTAATCAGTTAATTTGTTGAAAGGACGAATACAATTACTGAAATGCTATAATAAAAATTTTCTAATTAAAATTAGCTCCTAAATTATCTTTCAGTCAATAAGAATTTGTTCGGTATTCTGAAGTAGAAATAAATAAGTTCTACTTCTTCAATCTTTGATAGTTACACGAAAGTTATCTCCATTGAGAGAAAGCATGTTCCAATTACACATCCCGCATGTTCGTGACTTTATCCGGGCCTCTGACACACGTTTCATCAGGAAAGCCGAAAAGACGGATTATCTTTAATTATCTAAGACATCGAATGATGCCAACTCCAATTGTGTTTTAGCAAGAAATCCGCACCCAGCAAAAAGAGTGTCACGGCAATAGAGACTTCTGATCAGAGTTCGTCGCATTTTTCAGTAGGAGAGATTATTATCTCCAGTGGCACTTTTTATACAACACTTGAAATGACACGATTGACATAAAAATGTAGACTTCGATATATGTGAATCTCTTACTCCTTAAATCAGTAATTTTACAAATGATATACCATTACTTTAACGATACTGAAGAGGAGTAATGTAAACATATCGAATTTTTAAGGCGCCAAATCAAAATCGTTTTTATTAAGAAAAACAAAGAACTCGATGGTAATGCCTTGGGCAACATCTTTCTGCCCCATTCGTCGCCTCTGTTCCTTCATACCTCATTAGGTTTCCCATCTCTGCTTTATCAATCTATGGCTATCGATTTTCTCCCGCTTCATAACGTCTCCGTTATACGTTAAGCTTATAATCGAGGAACCGTTCCGCCGGACGTAGTAATGATTTTTATTTGATTTGCTCTAAAGAATAATGGACTATTAATTTTTTCATGACTTAAGTGAAGCATAAATTTATATTAAATGTGTTTTAGAATGTCGTTATGGCGTTAAGAGCTAAGATTGCTGAATTCGAATCATTTTAATGGATTTCCCGTCATTTGTTTAATTGAAATTGTGATAAATGCATTTTCAAGTAGATTAGGATTTACGCTGCTATTTTCATATCAAAGTCTAGTTAAATGATTTAAAGTTCAGAAATTTCAGAAATAAAAAGCGAAATGTTTTATATACAATTTTACATTTTTACGAATTTTAATGCAGATTTAGTCACGTTTCGCCTTATTCAAGCATAATTTGAGGGTAGTTTTGATATGTTCTGACGGAGATGTCGATACATATTTGTGATAACTTTTAGTCAAAGCATCTATACAGTGCTGTTAACTGACATGACAGCAAAGTGCGATTTCGTATTAACATCTTTTTTACTTTGACGGATAGCAGAATTCATCAATTGCTTTAGAAACCTTTTTTTAATAAAAGTATACATGTACTGCTTTCAATGTAGTTTAATTTAATGTCAGGGCTCTTTAAACAAATAATAATATTTATTGGTACGCTACGCAGATAGAAATATCAAAATAGGCAATTTAAACAATCAAAAACTGGAAACAAAACGTTTTAGAATTTTTGATATACATAATAATTTGTTAACAATATAAATTTAATAAATGTAATAAAAGCAAAAAAATGTTTTGAGAACCAATATTTAGCTTTTGATAAATTTACTTCACTAGATTTCAATTTTAACAAATTTTCTGAATAATTTTAGGTGTATTCGAATTGATTTTAAAGTTAAATATAACTTGTGCTGAAAAGTCTAAATTATATTTAGAATTAAACCTGAAGGCATTAATTGCTTACAAATTTTTGTAGCCAAAATTTAATTATCGATTTCTGTAAGTAATTACCGTTTAGAGAATACAAGAAGGATAAAATTAAACTACAAAATGTGTCTCAAAAGTTATGAAATATATTTTTTTGCTGCTCCCTTATTGGTCCCAGCGTCACCTATCTGGTTTGGTTAGATGGGGGGAAATCTCAGCTTCACAGCGCACCCAAGGCCAGTCTGCTCCGAGCATCGGTAGAGTCAAGATAGCTGATTTAGTATACCTCTGATTTGAGACCGAGCCATGTTGCACGCAAATGTGGCCTTGACTCTCGGGAACAAAAAGAAGTCTGTCGGATTTAGATCGAGATTGTAGGATGGCTGCTGCCACCTTGTGCTTCGTCAGGAACTCGCCAACGCGTAGATATGTGCGCAAAAGCCAAGTAGCCACAATGTCCTTTCGCACACGGATGATCCTTTTCCTTAATATTTCCAGAATATCCACGTAGTAGGCTTTCCATTGGGTTAAACACTCTTTGTGAACCATACCATTGGCGCCGAAAAAGACAGTCAACATTGTTTTCACTTTGGATTTGCTTATCCTCGCTTTCCTCTCTTTTGGGGTACCGAGGTGTGAGTTTCAACACCTTTTTGTCGAGCTTTGTGCAGAATTTGATCGTATAACGTTGTTCGAAAGTATCCACCATTGCGGAGGTGTACTAAATCATCCATCCTGAATCCAACAGTGCTCAGAGTAGACTTACCTTGGATGAGCCGTGAAACTGTGGTTCCCCTATCTAACTAAACCGGTTAGATGGCACTGCAACTAATAGGGGTGCGGTAAAAGAATATATTTCATGACTTTTGGAACACACTTTGTATTTTAAGCAATACGTTCCTAAAGTATTGATTGTAATATTGATATTGTTATAGTGAGAATTAATCCTTTTCTTAATAATAGAATTAAAAACCTTGGCATAGTATATGTTGTGGTAGATTTTGTTCTTTATGCTTTCCATGTCGAACGAAGCTGGTTTTGTTGCACTTTAGTTTTCGCTTAGATATATTTAGGTTTTGAATGTAATATAAGAGTAACGGTGTCGGTCTATTACAGAAAAAAATTGCAGCATGACATAAAAAGCTTCAAATCAAAAAGAGTGAGAATACCGACAATAGCTAATTTAGTGAAGTGGAACTGGGTTTTACTTCGGTATTCAGTGAAAGAGTCAAAAATAATTGGGTGTAGATCGAATCAAAGGCTGAATTATAATGAAAATGCTTTATATACTCGAGAGACGTAGGTAAAACATCCCTGTTAGCAGAAAAACTTTGCTTATTGAAAACTGCTATAGTTACGTACAACTCATATTTTTGATCCACTAACGACTAGGTTACTTAAATAAGAATGTACTCAAGGTAACAAATAAATATATTCGAAAAAAATTAAAATAAAATTCGAAACACCCGATGTACGATACTAGTGACATAAACCGTAGTCCATGAAGTAATGAATTTGGAATTATCGCAACTTGAAAATTCAATATTTATTCTCAAAGTTATTTTCATTTTGTTGTTATGGTAAAATATCGCGTCGGCCGAACTATTATGATTTTGGGCTGGTGTGTACCAAAAATACCATCTAATATAAATAATTAGATGCTAAATTATTTGGCATAATTATAATGTAATTTTGTCTATAAGCAACATGTTAGTACATAAGCGAAGCGAAGCAGTTTATAATAGCAAATTACATATTTGAAGTTATTGCTAACCTAATCCAAAGAACTATGACCTGCTGATATCACTTTACAACCACTAGAAAAATATGAATTTTATAATATGCACTTCTGCAAATAAACGAAACTTAATTACCTCACAACTCCCTGAATTTCCAAGTACGGCAACATTTAAGTAACTTGCCTATTCTTAATTACAAGAAATTCGCAACTAAGAGATATTTCACCACTTCGCACAAAACAAATTACTAAAATATAGGGATTTCATAAGGGAAACTGAGGTATTCACAAAAGGGATTAAACCTGAACTTACTAAATACTAAGCTACACATTGTTCAATTTTGAGTTTCCAACGACTGTTGAAACTTAATTTTCTGAATTTGTTTACCAATAGTATATATTAAATTGATAACTTAAAGCAGATTGAATTATGTCGTGATATAATCTAAAAATATTTGGAAAATAAATAGACAATGGCGTGCTGTTGATTAAATTTGACTAGAAGAATATTTACAATTTAACAGTATTAGGTAGAATAAGTAAGAAAGTAGATGTTATGCCTGTGACTAGTGAGAAATTTGCATTAAAGCCACGCGATGGCATATAACATAATTATTTCTTCAAAGTTATAAATACATCCAATGCTGGAGCATCCTACGTATTTATAGCGTGGTTAAATGAAAGGCGTACTGAAGTGCATCCATTTTCAGTACGAGGTAAAGGTAAACACAAGCTGATAAGTTCAAACGCTACTTTAAATAATGATAGAGAAGAATGTGGGTTGTATCGATGGAAATTCCAATTCAATTAGTACGTTTTTTCAATATACCATATTTAGTACATTGTTTTTAATAGACACCTTATGTTCCTCAAATTTCAAGACAGGTGTGTGTATTATAGAGTAAACTGAGAACTTGTATTATCGGTGTGTTTGGCCCGTGACACATAAGTTCATTACCAGTTTGAAATATAAAATGATTACAACGACTACGGTATGTCCACCTTAAATGCAGTAAGTGGAGACAGTTAGCGTATAATGAAATTCTTACTATGTTGTTACCTTCATATGCCATTTTTAATGTTCACAGGCAGGTTAAAATTATTTTGTTAGAATATGCGTACTATTCTTCAATGAGTGAATTTAGAGCAATGGATGATTTTGAATTCAAATAAAGTAATTGAATAAATAGGGATAGTTGCGCCTAAGCAACAACGAAATTTACGTTCTGTCCTTTATTATTAATCTAACAAACATTATGATCTTTTAGGTTTCGGGTTCGTTAACTTTCTATTTGTTTAGAGCTAATTCCATGTTGATGATGAGATTAAGGAAATACATACCTATAACGGGCTGCCGAACAAATAAACGCCACGTCCTTTATTTTAGAAGTGGAAATATACCTAAATGTGAAGTCATGCTTCAGAGGCCAACTACAAAAGCTGAAAAATTGTAACAACACTTCAGCTTTAGGTCGATTAGTTACTGTAGTTTTGGATAGCGTGAAGAAGAAGGTGGGTCGAGTTCGCGCTAAACAATAGAAAATATTTGGTTACACAACGCTTTATGCTTCTTGGATTGTTGCCACAGGCTCAGTTCCACAATTTAATTTTGTCTGTAATTTCATTACTATTTTGCCTCTTAGTGTATATATTTTAGTGGACATTGTACTGGTGAAAGTTGTGTACTTTTTGTTTTTACCATATTTTATGATATCTGGCACGTTCTCTCGATATTTCCGTCAATGTGCCAAATTTTTGTTTATGCATTGCAATTGTATATTTTAATCAACAAGATATTTGCGTGAGTGTTCATTTATTTACTTAATTCATTTATTGAGAAAGAATATATTGTAACGAAAATTAGAAACAATAAAAATCTAGCATATTCCTTATAATAAAATAAATGATGTAATCACAAATTATTCATTGCTATCCTCGAATTTAATTGACGGATATCGATTACCGCATTGAACCTTTTATGATTACATCATCTATTTTATTATAAGGAACATGCTGGATGGTTCTAAAATGTCTCACTAGGTTTTCATTGTTTCTAATTTTCGTTACACTGCCCCCTACGTATGACTGTTACGTCCCGTAGCAGTGACTGTGTATTTTGCACTTGCGATGGTTCTACCTTTGTTTGCGAATGTCGGTAAACTGCACTGTGATCCATACTTCCAGCCCCATTTGTTGAGAAAATGGTAGTACATAGATGTCGTCGCTGGTGGAGTTCCATTTGGATTCCCACTACACACCCTACACCTGACACCAATCTAACAAAACTAGTTAATTGTTTTAAAATGTTTATTTATATTCACTAAGATTACGATTATTTATATGCACTTATATATTTCAATATTTATTTCATAATACACTAACAACAAACCTTTATGTTTCTATTTATATACAAGAGTAACTAACATGACAAGATTCTAATTGAAACTAAAATCTGAGGGAATTTAATTTACTGTTTAAAAGATAAATCCTAGAACATCATGGAATAGTAAAGAATATTAAATTAGTCATAATAATGATGTAATAAATTGCAATACCTTGACTCATTCCTAGCCCAATTAAATTGACAGATATAATGTACCGAAATGGGTCATTTATAATTACATCACCTGCTTTATTATAAGGAACATTCTGGATGGCTATAGAACGTTCCATTCAGTTTTTGTTGTTTCTAATTTTCGTTATAATATTTTTATACATTTTTATTTAACAAAATATGATCAATTTGTAGTTCTAATATTCATTTTTATGCAGTATTTATGTTAAAAATTGACTTTTGCCGGTTTTCGAATTTTTATTATTGCTTAATAAGGGCTTGTTTATTTACGGTATCTTAAATGTGCGTCGAAGCGAATGCTTGGAATTCTACGGTAGTTCGTGAAATAATGTAGGATAGCATGCTTTTGGTAAATTATGAGTTTTACCAATTTGCAATACTTTTTATTGTAAATACTGCAAATTGATTTACGTTCTTTTGTGTTTAATTCAATCGTATGTTTAGTGCGTGCACTAGTCTTTAGGAAGTTAAAATCAGGATTTATTCTTTCAGTTCAGCTAAAGTTAGTTAGCATTTTATAGTAATCAAATTAAAATTGGTTATTCATTTGATTACGTCAGATCCAGAATTCTATCCAAGTGTTTTAACACTTGGATCGCGCAGTGATTCTGATTGTTTATAAGACTATGACTTACTAATCGTCTTCTAAGTCTTGGTGTTGAAGCTTGGGCGGTGGTGCCTACGTTATTGCGATTTGCTACATTTAAGAGTGGAGTTAGGCCTGGTATATCAGTTCTTGAAAACTTGAAAACTCATAGTAAACTTTAGGGGTCGGTTAAATGAACTCTACTTAATGTAATTGGCGTACAAAGGAACTCATTAGAAACTCAAGGGATTGGTTAAATGAACTCAAACCCAATGTAATTCGCATACAAGGGAACTCGCAAGTTCTTTCGGCTACATGTAATAGGCATACACCGTATGAAGCGTACGAGGGAATTCGTAGTAAGATTATTTAAAGCGGAACCGCACCCAACGTATCAGACTGCTACGACTTAAACGTCGTGTCCATTATTTCACACCTGCGAGTATTAAAGGTCATTTTAGAATCATTCCGCTTTATTATGCCACCATCTATCTTATAATGGTGGGTTTACGTATTATTCTTACTTATGATGTTTTAAAATTTGTTTGCTTTAACTCTGCGTGTAACAGTTGCACTTTCTGTTGAGCATATTCCGTAAAAATAGGTTATTAATATCTGTCACTTTAGCTTGTGGTTAACGCCGGAGTTATTGTGTGACGAGTTGTTGATTTTTGGAAACAAATTCCTGATTGTTTTATAATTTGTTTAAGTTAAAATTCGTTTCATTATGATAAAATTCAGCAAACCGTCATTTACTTCATTTGCGATTTATTTATAAAATATTTTATTTTAAACACTCTGTATATACGTAACTGTACCGATTTATGCTGTTTTATTTTTATATAAATTTATTTTAAATGTAATCTAAAGCATTTAGCTATTGTTAGTTGTTAAAATTTAGATAATTAGTTTTTAGTATTTGAAAACATCGTATATCTAACGTCTGAGTTCACCAAGCTCAAGTGCATAACCTCAACACGTAAAAAAAGTAACAACGCGATATGATAAAGCCGCTATTGTTGTCCGCAAACATTTCTTGTTATAAAATGTGCAATTTTTAATATTCAAAAGCGTAAATAATTAATTAAAAGGAGGCTTAATATTGCATTAATAATATTGCCATAATCCCTTTTTACATATATTGAATAAATTGTATTTAGTTTTTAGGTTAATTTTAAGCAGTAAATTATTTTATTTACTTTACATAAAAACTAGGTATTTAATTGTTGCAAATGTTAAATTAAGTAAACCGATATAACATTCCATACTATATTTTGTAATTATTATTGTCATAAATGTTTAATTTGTAGTATTTTACAATAAAATGTATTTAAAAGCGAGTTTGTTTGAACATGATAGGTACCGGAATTAGAATAAAATAGTCGTCCAACGAGCGTCGAATAACAAATTGATTTTATACGTTGACTTGAAACATTTGATTTTATTCTGGCTAGAGGAGTTTAATATATGGGTTGATATACAGACTAATTTAATACGTTGAATGGAAACTTTTGATTTTGCTATGATTAAAGTAATCCAATAATTACATTTGCTAAATAAATACACCGTTTTGAAATGCATTTTTAAACGACTGGAAACGTTAGACGAGTGTTTGTTTACAAATTTTTAAATTCAAAATTAGGGACTCATGATTTGAAACCCGAATAATTACGTACTTATTATCATATTTGCCGTTTGTGGAAGTATTTTTCGCGCACTCCATGATCGACAAATTTTCGTCAGACACAAAAATATTTAATAATAATATAATGAGAAATTGGGCGTATTCATAATTAATCTAATAATTTAAAAGGTCTTCGCCCAAATTTATATTTTTTATTTAAATTGACAAT
>JAHWXV010559389.1:0-10614 GCA_024586415.1 Phrixothrix hirtus | reverse complement strand
GGGGGGGGGGATGCTACACGGCTAAAACACAACTTCAATAGAGGATAAAAAAGCTGGGTACGTTCAGGGAAAATTAGGCTAAGTCGTGATGAGGTTTGATGAATATTTCCTTTTTCAGGTTTTGCACGACAGGGTAAGTGCGCGTAGTAGGAATCTGCTCAACCTGGGACCTGTTTGCCAAAGATAGCGCGGTGTACTTTAAGCAGAGCATCGCCACTTAACTTCAATAATCCCAACAACTAAATTGTACGATGTAGCTGTAGGCTGTTTGCTTTCAAAAGTAAAGGTTTCCAAAATCCAGGGTTCGAATCTAGAACGCGTCTACAATTTTTTTTAATTACAAAGGCATATATTAAAATAGTTAGATCACGCTTTTTTGCACATATATTTATAAACAATTTCACTTTTTTATCGAAATTATGTAACAACGTTTCGTTTTGCGGTCACATCGCTGGTAAGTTGCAACAATGTATTTTCGTTAAAAACTTAGAGCTAATAATAAATTATGTAACTATAAAAAATTTTACTTTGCTATACTTTTTCGATAATGCTCATTCTGCGAAAGTTATTGAAACGTTTTTATAAAATTAGGTTACATCGAAGATTTTCCACTAATTCTTCATGAATTTGAAAATAAGATTTTTGAACTAGATACATAAATAAAAACATATTAAATGAGGTTGTTTTAGTAATAAAGAATTATTCTGTTCGTTGCTGATTTTTGTAAATATTTAAATAATGTATACAGTAAGCATTTTAGTTTACTCATTGAATTCATTCTGTAGTAATAGATTCGATTTTTAGTCAGACATACGATGCAGATTGAAACTGGACAATTTAGCAGTTTTCGGATTTTTTAAAAGTTTGAATTGTAACTATTACTATAACAGCTCTTATTCAAGTCATCCACTTTGCAGTACAGGTGGATCATAAACTACGGTTGTTCAAAGATCAAAGATAAACACAGTTTATGTAAATGAAGTATGTAAAATACAAACAAAAACGTTAGTCTTGTGTTACAGGACACTTAAGATTGACCTAACCATCTCGATTACTTCAAAACTGCGACAATAAGATCGTCGTTACGACTAACAGAAACGAAATATCATCCAGTTCTAAATTAACAGCTCTTAAACTATTGAATTTATGGGATCTTGTTTTCCACAAATTTGTATTTAATTACTGTAACTTGGAAATGCGATTATACGAGGTACGTCCACAAACTAAATTAACTTTTGTATTTCCTGTCACCGCAGCGCAGCGAACGCATTTGCATGTATGCGCAGTACTTGCGCTGACTCATTGAGGAGTTGACGCCATTTCGGGATAGATAAGTGTGGTGTACGCTTCGTGGTGTTTGTTCAAAATAGCGGAGTTAATTGAAAATCCAGTCGTTTCGTTTCCTCAGTGCGAAAAACATTAAACCAGTCCACATCCATCAACAAATTTGTGATGTGTACGGCGAAAATGTGATGAGTGATTCAATGGTAAGGAAACGGGTTAGACAGTTTAATGAAGGACGTGATAATGTGTACGATGACGAACGAAGTGGGCGCCTATCTGTAGTCAGTGCTGAATTGATTTCTGCAGTCGAAGAAAATGTTAAAGCAAGCCGTATGGAATTTCCCAAAATTTCAAGATGACTTCTGCATAAAATACTTGGTTTTCAGAAACTATTCATTGGGTACCAAAAAATCTTAGTGAGGAACATAAAAAGAACGGTCAGGAAAGTGCTCTTGGGTTTTTGATACGTTACGACGATAAAGGTGAAGACTTTTCTAGCAATATAGTGGCTGGGGATAAGATGTGGATAACTTAAGAAACCTGTGAATCAAAACGACAATCAATGGAGTGGATGCACACTTCGTCACCAATAAGAACAAAAGCCAACGCAATCTTGACAAATTAAAAAATCACGTGCACAATGTTTTCAGACAGACACGGTGTTCTACAGGTAGATTTTTACTGCGAGGCGAAATAATCAATGCAAATGTATACTGCAAGATTCTTAAAAAACTGCGTCATGCAATACAAATTAAGCGCCGAGGAACGCTCGCCAGCGGCATTGTTTTGATTCACGGCCCCCCCTCACACTGCTAATGCGACACAACAATTCTTGGAGAACTTCGGCTAGGAACAATTCAACCACCCTCCACACTTCCATCTTTCTTTGCATCTGAAATCGAGCATTCATGGCATGAAGTTCAACAATGATAACGAGATCAAAGAACATGTTACGTGTAGTTGACACCACTGGCGCCTTTTTATGAAGGGAGGCAATGCAAAATCTTGTGCCGCGCTATGATGAGTACCTACAAAATGGTGGTAGTTATGTAGAAAAAAGGGCTTAAAGATTTTTTCACTAATATATACTTGTTTCCTTTGTGCTGTCAAACGGAACCTAGTTTGTGGACGTACCTCGTATATGAAAATCGTGTATTTTGACCATAGAAGAATATGAAATTGCTTTTCTATTTGCCGATGAGTTTTACAAAAATACAATTTTAAAAGTACCTTTTCTAAGAAAACTGCACTAATAAGAGTGGTGAATGCGATTAATGTCCAGCAATTTATTTTTTAGTATTTATTGAACGAAAATAGAAACACAAAAACCAAATTCTTTTTCGACATAGTTTCTCGATGCAGCAATAGCAACGAATAAGGTGCTAGACGATTCCTTTTTTAAAGCAAGTAAAGCAACGCATTTTCCCATTGCACACAAACTCCTCTACGCCTGTATCGCCCTAAAAGGCCGCCCTCCCAGCAGCCCTCTATGAAAATTCCTTCAATTCGAAACGGCACACCATCTTTTGATTCCATAGGTAACCTTAAAACTTTCAAGGTAGCATTCACTCTTCTTCTTTCGTAAAAAATCAAAAAGCCGCCTCTACAATTTCAGAACACGCCTGCAAAAACATTTCCAGCTGATAAGAGCATATTACTTCGGTTCAGCCTGTCTTTTTCTTTACCACTACATGCTGGGCTATTTCGATTCAAAGGCATAACGGTGAACCTAGGCTTCGTCGCAGGAAAAAAGAGGTTGTCTCGTTTTCGAGTTATCGCAACAAAACAATCATGGGTGATTTTTAAATTTCCAATATTAAAAAATAGCTGCAAAGAATTATGTCACTATATAAACTTAAATTTGTTCTTTCACATAGTTTAATCAAAAATATGTTTTCTTGAAAATTTTTTATTCTATCCCCTTCCACACCCAACCCTTTTTACCGATCATCACGAAAGGCTTTTCAATTTGAGAGAACTTCTTTAGTTTATACCTTCCAATTTAAGCGTAGAGAGTTGTCTTGTTTGAGTTATCATGAGCAAAATATTGCTGACAGATGACATACAGGCATCGCACCAAATTTGGAATTGACGTGTCCACGGTAACTCAAACGAGGACATTTGCTGAAATCAACACAGATAAAATTTTGACCTATTTGAATGACTAAAAATCCAAGATGTAGGCGATATTAAAATCTTGGAATTGCACTCGCTCTCGTACTAGAACAAAAAGAACGGGTGCTTGATGTCCAAAGTTGTAAATAGTTTTGTGACAATTTAGGTATTTAGGTATTATATATTTACTGGATAAACTTCACATGAATTCCTTAACGACCATCTGCGCAGTAATTGCATTACACATAAAGTCTTCCATTCTACAAGTAAAACTGATTAAGCAGCAATCACTGAGACTGGCGCAATTATAAAAACTCTAAAGTCAAGCGTAATTAAAATTGAAACCAACAAGTACAATCGCTGGAGGCTTCCTTCAGAGCAGAAGGAAATCTTCTCGAGAACTTATCGGAATGAAGACAATGCGCTTATTATTTTACTACAATGTTGAGCCAATGCCATAATACAACAAGCGCACTATCGAAGATGTTAAATCAGAAGGCGATCTGATGATATAAACAACGCAAAAAATACCTAATTCAACATGTACTATTGGAAATATAATCGAGCTTATTCAATGCATTTAATCTTTATAGCTATCACTTACGTAGGTAAAGAAGAAGTGAAATTAATTATTGTCACTCCCAATACGAAAAACTCTCCCGGTCCAAACACAATAACAGATAAGGCACTGAAAGTCCTACCAGAACAATCATTATCGAGATAATAATAATAATCAATTCCATATTCTCTTTCAGTCACCTTCCCTTCCACAAGCCTGGAAAATACGAAAACAGTAACGATTTCTAAAAATAACAAAGATCCTACCTACCCAAAAACTGTCTACCGATCAGCTTCATCAACGGAACGTCCCAAAATGTAAAAAGCAATTTAGAGATAAAGTTTTACTACCTTTTACTGAATTTGATTTCGCTACTGTCCAAGCGAATAACATAGAAGCTATGGTAGAGCTTCCTTGAATTACGACAGATACTTTAACACTCAGTTAGACTTAGAAAAAGCTTATGATAAGATATGGAAGACTCCAATAAAACTAATAAAACTCCTATGGTCATTCTTAGAAAACAGACTCCTTTGAATACGAATTGGTAACTCATTCTCTACCGAAAGGAAGTAACTGAAGATCTTCTGCATTACCATGATCACCAACGAGATTCTAAACTCGTCAAACTTAGTTAACATACAAATTTTATATTTTGAGAAAGTTGTCGTAGCAATGCGGAAAATGCTAAATCTGGAACTGAAATCATAAAATTTACCGATAAAGTAGATAAAACTAAAACACCTGACTTCTTTGAGATGAAGATGAAAATTAAAACGTTTGCAATGTATTTAGGCATCATTTTTGATTCTAAATCTTTGTGCCATAGCCACACCAAAAGACAGCCAAAAAAATTTAAATAAACTTTCAAATATTTTAGACTCGGAAAATAGTTTGTATATGGCGTCCGTGTGCTTTGACCTAAAGGTTCAACCAAACATCAAAGAAATGATGGTTTCCTGACCTATTTCCCATCATGTTGCGAATTTAAAACTACATTTAATGAAAAGCTTCTGAATGTTCTAGGCGTCCCAGAATTTACAAATTTCAACTTGCACCGTTCAAGTTACAGTATTCAAATCTATCTGGCTAACTGTGCTAGATGCCAAGGTTCGCAAAAGAGGGAGTTAATACCAACAGAAATTCATACAGATTTAACTGTGACTTTAAGGGGCTTCGTGGTGTTGTATGGGATATCTAAGAGGTGGTTCTGCGAGTTTGGGCGCGGAAGAATGTCCTGTGAAGATCAGCATAATCAGCAAAATTATGGCTTCAATATTCTGGAATGCTCACCTCCAAAAAGGAGCTACTATAACATGCACAATTAATAGCCAAATTACGTAAAGCTGTAAAACAAAAAAGGCGGGGAAAATTGACGAAAGGAGAGCTCTTTCATAAAGACAATGATGCGGTGCAATGACTGTCATTCGTGATGCAGAGTTTGAAATCATGGACCATGCGCCCTATTCTTCAGATTTGGCTCCAAGCGACTAGCGGCTGTTCCCAAAACTTGATGAAGATCTTGGAGGGAAGAAATTCCTAAAGAACAAAAAAGTAAATGGCGGTTGAGAAATTTGCTTCCAGGAGGCGGTTGCGATGTTGAAGCGCCGATGGGGTATTACGAAAAAAATAAAATTGCTAAAATTTGATTGAGACTATTATTAGTAGATCAGGTGTGGAACATAGGAATCGACCCTAGTATACAAATTGTGAAAAATCGCAGAAAAAATATTCTGACCTGTCCAAAAAATTTTTAACTTGCTACTCCTTTACTCTTTTGAAGATGGAGGCGAAACAAGATCAAGGAAGTAATTAATTTTTGCGAAATTTCCTTTCGACAGTTTTCGCTCTGATATAAGCATGCTTAAGGTATTTTGGAAAAATTTTGGAGCCTTTGTTTCTAACAATAGCTGCCTTCGTTTCATTATCAGTAACTCTAAGCTTTGCTTAATTTTTCTTCCATTCGCCGCTTTAGACGACTTCCAGGCCTAAAGTTAGCCTTGTATGTATATAAATTTGAATTCTTCTACACATGAATTGATCTCTATTATTTTCATAATCTATAAATCAGTACCAAGTGGTTCGCCGTAAATCGTTTGAATTGACAAACGTCAATTTTGCTGTTCATCAATCGCGGAATCAGTTTTCCCAAATGCCTCAAGTAAATTAAAAGTCATCATTTGGCTAATTAAAAGCTAAATACACAAAAAGTGCTTTGAATTGATAGGAATCGAGTAATTATTGCACTTCATGCATTTCAAGTAAAAAATAAATTTAAATCAAAATTTCTTAAACCATGAAGTTGTACTAAATATAGTATACTACGCAACTTATTGCTTTAAAAGGAATCATTATAGGACAAAACGCAACTTTTAGACCGTGCTTTAATTAATTTACGGTAAGGCGGAGCACTTCCCCCTATTTCATGCTTAAATTAGAAAGCAAAGGTGAAAACGTTTTTTATGAAAACCAAATAAGGTGCAATTTAAAAGCCATTTATTCTAGTTTTGACTACTATAATTAAAAGACTGATTATATAATGGTGCGTTTAGGAAAACATAGTTTTTTTATATGTAGTTTCTACAAATTGTTATTGTAAAATAATTGCGTTTATCACGGATCTAGAAAAACTTTTAATAATAATTTCTATGGCATTTTAATCTTTATATACTGTTAAGGTAATTGCGAAAGTTTTCTATTGAATATTACGTCTGTTATCTATCTTTCATTGATTACCCTAACAGAATAGCCTAACTTTGGCTTCAATATTGTTTCAGAGACAGAAATTTATGTCAATCATGATAGAAAAGCATTTCCCAGCTTTAAATTAAGGCATTAAATTGTTCTGAGAAGAATGCTATTTTTACTTTTACAAAAAATTTTATAAGCACTAAACTCAATGGTGCAATTAAGGCGCGCATCTTGAGGCACGCGCCATTGGTCTCGAATTATTCAATCTAAAAGTTGTGTAAATTACCCATGTTGATTAATGTATCTTTCAATGCTGTTTGTAGACTTACAAAACTTGCCCAAGTAAAAGTCTCTTAATACTTATAACGAGACTTGTTTTCCCTGAGAGGCGAATTCCGGTTTTCACATCAAACCTGTGCATACAGAATTTCTCTCCACTAACAACTCAATTTATAAAGACACTCGCTTTTTCTTACAGATGGTCCAACAAAAAATATTATCTATTCACATATCGAACAAAGATTGATCTTTTTCGCAATAGATCAACAAATAACTAAAACAAGGCTGAATGGACCTTTATAAATAAAGAACGAAGTTAATTGTAGAAAGAGTATGTGGATGACATCGATAAACCATATAACGAAAATAAATGACGAAATAAAAAACGTTTTTTAAAAACAGTTTCGAGAAACGAGGTCTGTGTGAAACACAATGAGAATTATTTATTAAAAAACTGTACAAATTGTCACTCTCAAAACATGATTTTGAAAAAGTACACAACGCTCCCAATGCATCTGTCATTCTTGGTAGCAGTGCTTAAAATCGTCAACTCTGAGAGTGTTTAAGTTCTCAATTGCCGCTCTTCAAATGTGTTTTAGACTTAGGCAAATTGTTATACCAAGCCATGTCGGAGCTGTAGGGTGGATGTGGAAACCTGATTATTTTACTAAAACTTCTCTCACAACCAGTCTGACTCGTGCCTTGTCATTATAGGGGACCCGCAAAACTTTTTTCCTCAAACGTTCCAAGCCTCCTGACAATCTGGTACGAATTCTGTACGAACGATCTCTTGAGAATTAGAGAAGAAGATCTTTCTACCGCCCTTAAATAATCCAAGAATTCGTGGTTATTGAGCGCACGATGCTTCTTCTGATCAGCTAACAAGTTCTTGGAAACAAGTTTTGCACAAACTAAGTTTGCGTGAGAATTTCAAGAACTATGATTTTTGCCAGTCCTAACTCATTCGCGACGTTGATTTGTCATTCATGATTTAGCAAAAACATCATTGCTGTGAACAAGAGCCGAAGCGTCTGTTTTTTTTTTGTTAGTGGCTGAAATTTCGAGATGCGGAAATTCTCTTGGCCCTTTTTGGCCTAAAATTGGTATATAGCCTTTTCGCCATGCCTACTGGAATTTTGTTGAATCTGAAGGATTTTTAATGTGCCAACCATCATATTGACACGGGACCTTTATCTGAGAAGCACGTTTTATACATTTTTCTCCGCCAAAAAACTTACCGACTTGGATTGGATTTGAACCCGCGTCCTTTGGCTGAAGAGGCAAACATTCTAACTACTACATCAATCGGGGTCGGCAGTTGACTCTCTTTAAAACCTTTGCATTATAAATAATCTGCCTTCACAATGGCGTAGTTTGTTAATAAACTTTTTGCAAGGTTTCGAGTGTTTCGGAATCACTGGTACCGATTTTGACGTGGCATTTGATGGCGGTACGGTTGCTCTAAGCTCGCTTGCAGTTTTCCTGTGACGAGGAAATTCAACACTTTCATTGAAACAAACATTTCGACACTGAGAAGGCTAGGATGCAACTAAAACGAGCTCATGAAATCCCTTACTAAATTATCTTGCCTCACCATCCCCGGGCGTAAGCTCTAGGGAGCGTGGGAATTTTATTCCCGTGGACCTAGCCCGATCCATACTAATAATTGTTGTTTTAAGTTTAATTCTGAAGTATGCTGTTACAGTGGTCTAGATTTTATATTGCAACATTTAATTATTGTAGATTAAAATATTTCTTCGTAAGGTGTTTCTTGATGATAGACAACGATTCTAGCTCAAAGTAAGCAAATGTACTGCATAAAACTGTCTTGCGTCAAACCTTTCGGAAATAACCAGAGGCTTCGGATGAAACGTCCCAGTAGGTCGCTTAAATGCCATTTGTTGTTAATTTTTCGGTGTAGTTTGTATTATTATTTAGAAATATTTGTATCTCACTGTGGACGTCCCGCTTAGCTCAATGGATCGAGGTAGAGGTTCTGGGTTCGATCCCCAGTATGAGTACAAATTTTTCTATAATATGTATTTATATTAATTTTTATTAATAATCTTCACTTAGCTGCAATATTATTATCATTGTTAAGCTGCGATACGCCAAAAGTTTTATAATTTAAATCTCAGCACATGTCTGGATGCAGTAAAGAGACAGTTTGCAATAGGATAAGTACCGTGGCAAAGTCTTCAAGGCGCTATCGCTATAGTTGCGCCCACTTAGCAGGCGCACTACGCATTTAATAATAGATTTCAAAGATACCGTGCGGATTTATGCACTTGAAATGAATTTTATTTAAATAAAACAAAAAGAGCGCTACTGGAAATATTTTGATATCTTAGCGTTTCAATCAGATTTCGTCTTCGAAATCAGTGAGCCTAGCCTTCGCTAATCTTGTTTGAATTTGCCGCTCTGAGGAAGCGTGCTATGAAGCGTGCCTAAAATCTAAAGCACCGAAGTATACGAATTACAAACATTTTCCTATGTAACATGTGCAATCTTGTTAGACTTTCGTTAATTTATGTGAAATCTTAACGTACACTGCGAACGCATTCTTCGTTAACAGGGATCACTAATTCTATTAGTGTAGATAAACAAAAAGCGGCTTGTTTTATTTAACTTTAGGAAGTATGCATGCATAATTTGTTTATAAGAACAAAATGACGTTTAAGTCTTGATTGAACGGGCACGGAGATTGAACTCTTTGTAGTTGCATCTTACCCGTGTCCTTAAATTTGTTAGATATAACAAGCTGGTTGACTAGAGTGGCTAGTGAAAATGCAAAACTTCAATTCTCACAATTGCGTTATCCATGTAGGGTACTTTGATTCTAGACTAATAAATGTCTTTACAACATCTACTTTGCATATACCTAGGAATCCGGTGAATAATTAAAATAGCTTATGTCTGGCTGTTTATTATTTTCTGACTTGTTTTTATGCATTTAAAATATGATTAACATTCCAAACATATTTCACTGTTATATTTCAATATCAATTTAGAGTCAATTATTTATGCCTTAAATTATTTATAGAGCCGAGTATGGCAATAGATAGTTTCATTTGTTCAACCAACAACACCTCATTATCAATGTTTCTTCAAGTAGTGGGATAGCTATTTTGCTATGTTATACTGAATTTACAATCACAAGAATAAGTAGCGAGCGCGCTCACATTTAAGTGGTTATATGTGGCAAGCAATGGCGTCGCCGTGTTTCTGTTCCTGTGATGTCACATCAGCTTAGTGCGCACTCTACCACAAGTGACAATTTATCACGCCTTTAAGTATGACCAACCGTCCCAACTCTACTGATTTAGCAGACGTACTATTATTTTCTGATGAATCCTTGTAACTACGTTCACCAAAGGTTGCCTGCTGTAAAATTCCATTTGGACAGGTTGCCACGGATTCTAGCTCAGTAGCTATGCGGTAGAGTAGGGGGGGTATGATGTAATCGGTGTAGGTGAAAAGTTGTCAAGCATAACACTTCACGGTTGGTCTCTTTTCAGTTCTCGGCTTAAGTCAAAAATAAAAGAAAAGAAAGTACACTAAAGAGTAAATAGGGCGCCAGTCGTTCACTATAAAAAAATCTGGTGTGAAACAACACACGACTTTCTCTTACGCACATATGCCACATATGCCAATAGTGTCCACAACTTATTAGATTATTGCCTACG